>PVIY010030168.1:0-31270 GCA_004026745.1 Myrmecophaga tridactyla
ATAGTTCCAGAAGTCAGACAGGTAGGGGCCTCCCGAGCTGTCTTGCTGTCCAGGGTGGGGTGCCTGGGTCATGTGCCACTCAAAGGGCGCATTGAAGCAGGGTTGATTTCCTGCTGCAGAACAGCAGGACGAGAGAAAGCAGCACTGGGTCCCAGGCCACCTCTGCCCGTCCCCGTCTCCACTCCCTATGCCCTCGGACTGTGGCACACACAGGGTGCTCCTGGATGGAAGGTGGGGCTTTAGAGGTGGGGAGATGGGAGTTTCAGGTGGGAAGATGAATTTTCAGCTGGGTTTGGCACAAGAGGGATACAGCATTACAATTTGGGGAAGTTACAGGGAGAAGGGCCAGTTGCATTACTTTCTAATTGACCACTCTCTTGCCTGCTCTGCCTTCTGAAGCCACCCATTAGGCAGCCTGGGAGGGTAATACTGGGCTGGTGGGGAGCCCAGAGGAAAAGCTCCCAGGGTTCCCAGAAGCCTTCGGTGGGCCTCTCCTTCTGGGCCCTGCCCCAGAGATCTGGTAGCCGAGGCCTGGGCCTAACCTCTGACTTCAGCAGTGACCAGGTACTTGCTGTGCCCAGGTACCGGCCAGGGCAGTGGCTCGCAGCCAGCAGCAAGCACCCCAGCACACGCAATCTGAGTTCAAATCGAGGTTCCATCAGATATCAAGCTGTGTGACCTTGGGCAATTTTTGCTACCGCTTGTTTAAGTCTTGGTTTTCCCATGTTGAAAGAATTATATAGGACTTAATATGTGTCTGGTAGGTGCTTGGCTGATGGGAGCAACTTAGTTATCTATTTCCTGTCTCCAGGCCTCAATCAAATTGGCAAATATGTGATGAATATTTCTTATGTGCACGAAAGCTGTCCAAGAAACCCCCTGGCTGAAAAGGGGAAGGTGAGACTATTTCAAGGAAGTGGTCTAAAAACTTCCCCTCCAGATCCAGTCCAAAGCAACAGTACAGCTTTGCATGCCCAGGTTTAAAGCTCTTTGATTCTGACCTTATTTATGCACCATCTAACATACAGCATTTTTCTATATTGTGTCGCCTGAATTATGTCTTTTCTCTCTAACTTTATTATAGGGCTCTCAATAGCTGGACCCGTGCCCAGTCTTTTCCTTTATGTTTTGCAGGGTCCCAAACGGAGTTGCATTTATATGAGGTGGTTGGTATACACACTTGCTGCATAAAGTTGATGCTTTTGTATTTGTAACTACAGGTGAGAGTACAGCTTGACATATTTTATTTAGGCTGACTTATCATGTGTATTCTTGAATAAATTGGTTTCCCTTTTTAAGCCTGCCTCAGCTTCAAAGAGGAAGAAATCTTTCTCCTCCTGAAAATGAGATGAGGGAAGGATTTTATATTTTGCACTGGCCCAAGATTTGTCCAAGGGCAGAGTGCTGGCTGGGACAGGTCTCAGACACGGAGGGAAGTACTAAAAAACAGTTGGTGGCAGAGTAGGGTTTGGAAACTTAAGCCCGGAGGTGTCAGCAAATGGAATTGGCATCAGGCATGATCAGATGCCAGAAGCTGGGCAGAAATGATTTGGAGTACTGGCAGCCAGAAACAGGTCAAGGATGGCTCTCTTGGATAAAGGATGAACATCCAGAATAGATTAAAAACTCCTACAAGTCAATAAGAAAAAGATAAATAACCTACTTTTAAAAAAATAGGCAACAGACTCCATCAGGCACTTGGTAAAAAGAGGGTATTCAAATGATCAACAAGTATAAGAAAACGTGCTCAATACCATTACTCATCGGAGAAATGAAAATTAAAATTGCAACGAGATACCATCACACACTCACCAGCATGGTTCAAGTGGAAAACAAAAACCAAAAAAACCTGAAAATACCAAGAGTCAGTAATGGTTTAGAGTGACTGGAACTCTTATATACTGCTGGAAGGAATATCAATGGGTACAACCCTTGGAAAACTGTTTAGCAAGATGCAAAGCTAAACATATTCCTTCCTTACGCCCAGCAATTCTACCTCTACGTTATACCCAGGAGAGACAAGTGCATTTGAACCCCAAAGATCTGTACAAGAATATTTGTCACGACTTTATTTACAATAGCCCCTAACTGAAACTTCCAAATTCCTATCAAGAGTAAAATGGATAAATTGTGGTATATTCATATAGTGGAATATTATACAGTAATATAAAAGAACAAACTCCTACCACATACTAGATGACTCATTTATACTGAGTTCATGAACTGTCCAAACTAATCTACAGTGAGAGAAATAAAATAGCTGGACCTCTATGGAGGTTGGTGCTGAGAGAAAGCACTGGGATTCTTACAATATTCTGAGTGGTGGTTGCGTGGGTTGTATTTTGCATATACATATGCAAAAACTTAAGATTAGTGTATTTCATGAATTTTAATATGTGTGTATTACACCTCAATTTTAAAATTTCTTAAGAAATTTTTTATTTTGAGATAGATTGCTCAAAGAATGCAGTTGTTGGGCTGTATGTTAGGGCATATTTAGTTTGAAAGAAACTGCCATACTTTTTTCCAGAGTGGCTGTATTATTGTGTATCACTAACATCAATGTATGAGTGATCCAGTTTATCCACATCCCTGCCAGCATTTCTTTTTTTTTTTTTTTTTGTCACTATTTTTTTTTCTTTTTTTGTGGGGTGCATGGTCTGGTCATCGAACATGGGTCTCCCGTATGTAAGGCGAGCATTCTGCCACTGAACCACCCGGGCACCCTTGGTTACTATTTTTTATTTTAGTCATTCTGATAAGCTGGTGCTGATAACTGGTGGTTTTAATTTGCATTTCAGATGCTTAGTTGCCATCCATGTACCGTCTTCAATAAATTGTCTATTCATGTCTTTTGCCCATTTTCTAATCTAATTGGATTGTTTGCTTTTTTTGCTGTTGAGTTTTGTGAGTGCTTTTGTACTGGTCTGAATCTGTTATGTACCCCCAGAAAACCCTGTGCTCTTTTTATCCAATCTTGTGGGAGCAGACCTAACATTGTGTGGGACGTTTTGATTAGGTTATTTCCCTGAAGATGTGACCCCTCCCATTCAAGGTGGGTCTTAATCTGCTGGCTTGAGTCCTTTAAGGGAGAGACATTTTTGTACAGAGCTCAGAGCCGAGAAGCTCAGAGAGAAAGAAAACACCCACAGAGACATTTTTTAAACCAACCCAGGAGAGAGGGGCAACAGACATTGCCATGGGGCTTCCCATGTGACAGAGGAACCCCAGATGCTATCGACCTTTCTTCAGTGACGGTAACCTTGTTAATGCCTTAGTTTGGACATGTTTCTGGCCTTAGAACTGTAAATTTGTAATTAATAAATCCCCATTGATAAAGCCAACCCACTGCCAGCATAGTGCATTCTGGCAGCTTTAGCAAACCAAAACAGCTTTGCATAGTCTGGATATAGGTACTTTGTTGGATATGCTGTTTGCAAATATTTCCTCCAAGTCTATAGTTTGTCTCTTCACCCTTTTACCAGTGTCTTTCACAGGGCAAAGTTTTAAATTTGGATGATGTCCAATTTATCAAATTTTCTTTTTATGGGCTATGTTTTCGGGATAAAGGGTAAAGAAAGTTTTGCCTTGCCCTAGATCCTGAAAATTTTCTCCTATGTTATCTTTGAAAAGTTTTGCAGTTTTACATGTAAGTCTGTGATAAGTTTTGAGTTAATTTTTGTGTAAGATGTGGGGTTCAGGTTGAGGTCCACTGACTTGCCTAGAGATGTCCAATTGCTCCAGTAGTATTTGTTGAAAAGGCTATTTTCCTTCCATTGAAAAGTTTGCACCGCTGTCAAAAGTCCGTATGTCATAATTGTGTGGGTCTGTTTCTGGGTCTTCTGTTCTGTTCCATAGGATGTCTATCTCGCCACCAATAACACACCCTTGTTTCTCATAGCAATATAGTAAGTTTTAAAATTGGGTAGATGGATTTCCCCTACTTTCTTCTTCTTTTTCAAAATTGCTTTAGCTATTTTAGATCTTGAGCCTTTCCATAACACTTTAAGAATAATAAGCTTGCTTATGCCTACAAAAATCTTGCTGGTATTTTGATGTAAATTGCCTGAAACTTATAGGTCAATTTGGGAAAAATTTTTTTTTTACTATGTTGAATCTTCCAGTCCACAAGCATGATACCTCTTTGCATTTAATTAAGTCTTTTTAAATTTATTTCAACGGCATTTTGTAAATTTCAGTACACAGGTCCTGTACCTTTTATTAGATTTATACCCAAGTATTTCATTTTCTTACAGCAATTATAAATGGCATTGTTCTTAATTTTGGTTTCCATATACTTGTTAGTGTATAAAAATGTAATTGATTTTTGTTTGTTGATCGTGTTCCTGCAAACTCACTGACTCACTTGCTAGCTCTAAGAATTTGGGGTAGATTGGGATTTTCTATGTAGACATCCATGTCATCTTCAAACAGGGATGGCTTCTTTCTATTCCTTTCCAATCTGAATCCTTTTTATTTCTTTTTCTTGGCTTTTTACACTTGCTAGAATTTCTAGTTGAACAGGAATGGTGAAAGTGGACTTTCTTGCCTTTTTCCTGATCTTAGGGGAAAGCATTCAGTCTCTCCCTACTCAGTGTGATGTCAGACTCTCTGTAGATGCTCTTTCTCAAGGTGAGGAAATACTCCTCTATTCCTAGTTTGCTGAAAGATTTTATCATGAATGGGGGAAAGTTTTCATCAAATATTTTCTCTATGTCAATATTCAATGAATTGGAAATTTCTTCTAAATTGTTCGATTTATGAGCATAAATTTGTCATAGTATTCCCTTATCATCCTTTCAATGGCTGCAAATTTCTATTGACAGCTCTAATTTCATTCCTGGTATTGGCGATTTGCGTCTTCTCATTTTTTATCTTCGTTAGTCTTTCTAGATGTTTATCGCTTTTCTTGATTTTTTTTTTAAGAACCAATTTTTAGTTTCACTGAATTTCTCTATTGTTTTTCTTCCAACTTTATTTTTTCCATCTCTCAGCTTGAGTTTATTTTGCTCTTCTTTTTCTAGTTTCTTGAGGAAGGAACTTACATTATCACTTGGAGATGCTTCCTCTTTTCTAAAAAATACGTATTTAGTCTCTCTCAGCACTATGTGAGCTGCATCCCACATAGCTTATGTAATATTTTTGTTTTCATTGAGTCCTATGTAGCTTTTAAAATTTCCTTTGAGAATTCCTCTTTGATGTACAGTTGATCTAGAATGTGTTTTTAAATTTCCAAGCATTTTGAGATTTCCCTATTATCTTCATGTTTTTTGATTTCTAGTTAATTCTACTTTGGTGAGAGAACATCCTCTATATGGTATTTTTTTTTTTCAAAGAGAGGAAGAGTTTATCACTGAGTGCGTAGGAGGAGAGCAGATGGCCCAGCAGCCCAAAATCTGTCTGCCCAAGCTTAGGGGGCTCAAGGTTCTCAAGGATTTTAGCAAGGGGAGATGAGGTCATGTCGAATAGCAAGTTCAAAGCAGAAAAAGAGACAGTGTTCTATTATCATTTCAATAGATAATGAACATAAACTGAAGGGAGGGGAGGCAGAGCTATCACTTCAGTACTAAAGATGTGAGCCAAAAGGAAGGGAGACAAGTTATCTCTCAACAGCAAAAGCCTAACGGCTGGTGCTAAAGCTAGTTAATGGCTGACTTCAAATTCTTCCTTAGCATTAGGGCCTTTGTCCTATGAGCAAATGAGCAGATAAAGGGGATATTAGCTCTTATGGTCACAAGGCACAAGATAAGGGCTTTTAGGATCATTTCAGATATCAGTGCAGCTGAATTATAGGTTAGGGATTTCTGATATTCCCCTCTGTCTACTCCATTATCCCAGAAAAAAAAAAAAAAAGGAGTATGATTCTGTAATCAAAATCACCCCTTAAATCCTAATTTCTCAGTTACAATTCCTCCCTCTCATTTGATAATAATCTTGAGAGATAGCTGGGTGATGACTCTCTGACTGCGTCAAAGCTGAAAGGGGCATTGCCATTAAGGGGCAGAGCAATGAAAGGAGGAAACCAGTTGTTGTTCTTGGACAGTTCAGTGTTTGTGGGTTTCAGAACTTCTCTGGCATTTGGAACAATCTGGAGGTTATAAGTCTCTGAAAAACAAACTTAATATGTGACATTTTATGGAGCCCAGGATATCTTTCAGGGTTTTCAGGAACACTATTGGTTGGGGGTTGTCATACTGTGGCAGTCTGTAATTGGTCAAAACTTGCATAAGAGTGATCTCCAGAATAACCTCTTGGCTCAATTTGCTCTATGATTTTGATTTTCAAAAATTTGTTGAGGTTTGTATTACGGAACTGAGTTTCGTCTATTTTGATAAATGTTCTATGAACACTTGAAATAAATCCTATATTAAGCCTTGTCCATAATACCCAGAGGAGCTGTTTTCATGACCAAACCCTGACTGATACAAGGTTACATCCCACGCAAAACAGCAACACTCCTAAAAAATATTTCTTAACATTTCTTTCTTCTTTTCCTGAGCTATTCCTCATTTACTGCCCAGTTGGTGGGTCTCTTCTTTCCTTCCTCACTCTCTATCCCTTTTCTTACATAAAGAAATTATTTTCTCTCTCAGATTAAAAAAATTGCCTATTAACCCCTGATCTCATAAAGAATTTTGGGGGGATTCACCCTCCTTAGAATAAAGAGGGAACAGTAAATAGCGAATAATTTTCTCTATGTCTCAGGGCTCAATCAAACCTCACCCTTGGATATGTGGAGCGGTTGTCTTTTCATATGTCATCTTATCTCAAGTCTAAGTTGGGGGAGCGTTTTCTCCAGTCCTTCCAGAATCTTATCACAGAGTCTTAATGCTCTTGGTGCGTGGGTGATTTTGAAATCTGCTGCTAATATTTCATAGCTCTCATGAATTGATTTGTTCTACTGATGTTAGGAGTACAGGCTTAGGAGTCAAGAAAGATCTGGAACAAATATGTTTTGAGCCCCTTGATGGCTGTGCCACCTGGCAGGTCACTGGATCTCACATTGCTTTAATCCTCATCTGCAAACTGGGCATCCAGGGAATTGTGAAGAGAAGTGTGATAATGCAGGAGAAAACATTCGGCGTGTAATTACTCAACCGATGTTTGTTATTATTAGTGTATGTTTGTTTTGCTGTTGCTGTTATAGATGATTTTGTTGTGGTTGTAGATGATGATGTGTCCATATCTCCTCTGCTTCCTCTTTTTGGCTTTTCTTTTTCTGGGCAGATAGTTACACGTGTACATAAGAGCATTACTAGTTTTGAGGCACAAACCTAGTGGACACTTCCCAGCCTCTCTCGCATTTACGTGTGGGCTAATTACTGCGATCTCGCCAATGGGATGTGGGCAGAAGAGATGGGAGCAATTTTCAGGCCTGCCCCTAAAACCCTTCCCCGTGAACTTCTGTATACCCTTTTCCTTTCCTCCTGGTTGATGCAGCTGTATATACTTGTCATCTTGGATGCCAACTTTTGTGATAAAAGAATCACACTATGTAACGTTTTCTGAATTAATGCTTGGGGGAAGACTGTCCACCAATTAGCAATCCTAAATTGTCTTACATGATCACGAAATAGAATCCTACATGATTAAGCCTATTATACATTCCGGGGTTTGTTTGTTTTGGCAGGTTGCATTCTTTTAACTAACATAGAAATCGGTGCCTTGCAGTGGGTAGCGAGGAAACTAATCTTAAATGCTGAAGAGCCATATAGGTCCATGTTATGCTGTGGCAAAAACACTAGACTTGTTACGTGAAAACTTGGCAGACCACATACCTCCTGAGCTTGTTTCTGGGGATGAGCTTGGAAATTACAGTGTTGATAGTGCCCATTGGTTGCTACTGACTGCATTTAGAGAGGAAAAAAGAGATGAGCTACATGATAAGAGGTACTGTTTGGATAATTTGCAAACAAAAATGAAAGGGGAAACCTGTCAATACCCTCCAGTCATGGACCACTGAAAACACAGCTGTGGTTGAAAATGTTGGATTTACTACAAATCGTGGTAAAGAATTTATTACAAATGCACATTACAGGAGCTGCAGGGCATCTCATGGGGAGGGACTTATTATAGGATTGATTTGTGTTAGATTGGAGGAAGGGGTGATTTAAAGAAGCTAAGATTTGCTCTGGTTTGGATGCTGTCAGGAAGAGGAGACAATTCTATTATTACATGTCTTAATGAATCTTATCTAAATGAAGGAAAGACTAGTACTAAGTTAAAGTGGTAATTGGTAAAGAAGTAACCAGGAGAGGGGTGTGTGTGGTCATTTTTGTGCTTTGGCCCGTGTTCGTGTTTCTGTCCATGCACGTGGACTTGATTATGGAGACTCTTGCTTTTATCTTGGTCCATGGAGGTCACAGAGTGCTCTTGTCGATGGTTTTCTGTGAACACAAAGCCCTAACTGGCAGTACTGGGCCGGTTTCCAGATATCAAGGGTTGCTTTTCTCTTTCTCACAATAAAAAATGAAAGGGGGGGTGCAAGGGTGGTTCAGTGGTAGAATTCTTGCCTGCCATGCAGGAGCTCTGGGTTCGATTACCGGCCCATGCCCTTCGCAGAAAACAAACAAACAAGTAAAAACCAAACAAACAAACAAACAAAATATTCAACAAATGGTGCTCACATGGATACTCAACATGGAAAATAATGAAATGTGACCCTCACCATATAGCATACAAAAAAAGAAAGAAAGAAAGGGGTGGGTACACGGGTGGTTCAGGGTTAGAATGCTCACCTTCCATGCGGGAGACCTAGGTTTGATTCGATTCCCAGACCATGCACCAACCCCTTCCCTCCCCCCAAAAATGAAAGGGGGGAATCCAACCTTTGAAGGTTGGAAAAGCCAACTACTTCTAGGCCCCAAACAGTGAGAGTTAACACTGACAAAGGCTTTAAGTGCTAAAGATCCACTAGCCTTATAGAAATGTAAGACTATAGACTCAATTTGACCCAAGCCTGATGCCTCAAGTTGCCTCCATTAAGTTCAGGGAGAGGCAAATAAATTAAAATTAGAATCTGGGAAAGAGGGAGAGGTGATAGCCTTGAGGGCATATTTCTAGCTGGCCTGAAAATGAACTCGTCCTGGTATCCTGGTCTCCTCAGTGCAGGAAATTCACAAGTGATGAAAGAGATAAAACAGATATCTTCCTGTCCCAGCCACTGCCAGCAAGAGGTTGTTATGTAACTGCAATCTCTGAATTGTTTTGAAAAACCTTTCAAAAGCTCATCTGTAATCTCAAAATCAATTATACTAAGTGAACAAAGCCAGACACAAAAGAGTCCATATTTATGATTCTATTTATACAAAGCATAGAGAATACAAACTAATCTGCGTCAACAAAAAAGCAGATCGGGGCAGCCCGAGCCGGGGTGGAGGGAAGGATGGGGTGTAATGGGTGCAAGGACCCTCTTGGGTTTGATGGAAAGGTTTTGTATCTGGATTAGGACCGTTTCACAGATGTAAACAACTGTCAAAATTCATCAAATTGTAGACATTAAATGGATACAGTATATTGTATGTAAATTATATCTTAATAAATTGATTAAAAAAAAACCCAACTCTTATCTCTGGTGAACTCCCTGTCTTAGTTCGGGCTCTTGGACCCTGAAATGAGGACTCACACGTGAGTGATTTATTAAGGAGGTGTTTTCAGGGGAAACCGGAAAGGGAGTGGGGGAAGCAGGACAGGGAGGGAAGGAGGCTCAGCAAAGGGTAGCCTCAGTTTCATCCGTGGGGGAAGAGTAAAGTTGTGCCCTATCGTTTGTCTTGACTCAAGGCAAGGGAGCTGGAGGGATCTCTTCTGGCTCCCTGCACATTTGGACAACATGACTCCTGATGCTTGAGGGCAGCTCTCTGTCAAGAGTGACAGGAGCAGGCAGCTGGAAGCAAAAGAAGACAGAAACCATGACGGGGTCACAGAAATATTTATGAAGTACTCAAGAGGAGCTGGCAGAGCATGACTGGGTCCATACGCTCTCCTTCTAGTGAAGGGCTTGTTACAAAAGAGGACTCATTCCTTGTGGTAATGAACTCACCATAGGCCAGTTTCCTTCCGATTCTGTCTTTAAAAGTGAGATGTGAAATTAAAGCACAGGTGTGCCAACATAGAAACCTACGACTGAAATTTGGGTGTGTGACCCCGGAGTGTCATGGAAGGTCAGAACCAACTGAAAAAAGCCACTAGCCCAACTCTGCAAGCCACGTGTCGTCAATAGCTCTGCCTCTCAGCCACATACCTCTAGGGAGGCAGCGGGCTCAGGGGCAAGGGACTGGGGCCGGGCACCAGGTAGATGTGGTTTCAGGATGAGCTCCACCATTTTCTGGTTGTGTGATCACCGGCTCATTGCTTAACGCACTCGCCTCAGTTCCTCCTCTGAGAAATGGTAAAAACAAGAGATATTTATCTCACAGGGTCACCGAGAAGTTTAATCAAGATGAAGCACGTTCACTAGCAGAGTCCCTGATAATGGCATATGTGCTCATTGAAAGCCGTGTAAATTACTAAATAATAACCACCCCCACCCTCCCAGCAGCCCCACCCTGTGCTTGTTCCTGACGTAGGTCATTAGTCAGAACCCACTAGTGATGCTGATTTTCGGAGCTGACAAACCACCTTCCCCCTCCCCCTGCCCCATCCTCCCTGCCCCCCTCACCCTTTCATCTTTTGATTGTAGGAAAGAGGGCACATTTTTATTCAACCAGAATTTGCTCTAGTTGGGGGCTTTGAAATGTTTAGAAAGTGTCCAGATTAGTTTTGGTGGTGGGATGCAAAACAACCCATAGAAAACTGTCTTTTCCACTCTTCGCTATGATGAACTTGTAGGCATCCATCCTTCTAGCCATTGCGGTCTATAGAAGCCTTCAAAGCACCTTATTACTTAGTCGTGAATGAAGCAGAAATTAAATTTTCCCACATAGTAATTATTTTTAGCTGCTATTTGGAGAAGGCGAAGTAGAGATTAGCTTAAAAATCTATCTATTGCTTAGGGTAGGAAGATGGCAGGGTAGGAAGCTCTGGGAATCAGTCCGTCCACCAGAACAACTATGAAACAGACAGGAAATGTCTGAAGCAACTCTTCTCAAGTGCTGGAGTCCAGCAGAACACTGTGCAGCATCCAGGAAAGGGTGGAAGGAGGAGGCTGATAAATGGCAGCAAACACATTGCTCCCTCCACGTAGCAGTTACTGCTGCCCGGTCCCCACTCTCATCGTAGGCTGCTGGGGGGTCCAGGCCCTGGCCTAGCTTGCTGGTGCCAGGAAAGGACATAAAAATCCACGTCCCCAAGATCAGGGGCATGGACAGATTGTGGATCACGGCTTTTGATGAGCAATTCTGGATCACTGGTCCAGCCCACCGGGACCAAGGCAGCGGAAGAGAGTTAAAGATGTGCACTGCCTCAGAGCTGCAAGGACAGGTGCAGGGATGCATTTGCTGGGCAGGGGCTGAGTCAAGAAAGTGCAACTTTGGCTAGCCCTGGAAGAAGCGCCTGGTGCTTTCGGGACCACTCCCTCTTCCCTTTCCCAGGACAGCTTGGAGCCTGCTAGTACTCCCTTTGTGGGCCCCTTGCCTCATTCTGGCTGGGAAAAATTGACCTGGGAACTCCTCTCTGGCATGCCCCCGCTCCCAGAATTTGCCCTCAGGCAAAAGCAGCTTGAGACAAGGAAAGCAGTGTAAGGAACAATTGAGGCGGTTGGGCTGGGGTGAAGACTTACCTGCTTTAATCCTGAGGTGGAGCAGCCAGGAGAGGGTGACAGTCTCTCTCCTGGGGAGTAGAGGAAGCATACAAATGCCTTTAAACAGGGACACTCTAAATAGCACAAGCCCAGGACAAGACACAGACCCGCAAATGCCAAGAAGGACCCTGCACACCAATATTCATAGCTGCATTATTCACCACCGTCAAAAGATGGAAGCAACCCAAGTGCATATCGACGGATGATTAGATAAATAAAATGTGGTAGGTACACACGATGGAATAGCATTCCGCTATAAAAAGGAATAAGTACTGATATATGCGACATCAGGGATGAACCTTGAAGGCATCATATTTGGTGAAATAAGCCAGACACAAAAGGACAAATACTGTATGATCTTACTGTTATGAAATAATTAGAATAAGCAAATTCATAAAGTCAGAATCTGGAATATAGTTTACAAGGGACAGGGTGGGATTTGGGAATAGGTAGTAGTGATGGTAGCGCAACATTGTAAACATAATCAGCAGTGTTGAATTATATATTTGAAATGTGGTTCACAGTGAACTCTATGTTAAATCATGGACTACAGTACAATGATAAAAATGTGCTTTCTTCAGT
Source organism: Myrmecophaga tridactyla (assembly GCA_004026745.1). Taxonomy (NCBI): domain Eukaryota; kingdom Metazoa; phylum Chordata; class Mammalia; order Pilosa; family Myrmecophagidae; genus Myrmecophaga; species Myrmecophaga tridactyla. Next base: position 12,320 of record PVIY010030168.1, read on the forward strand.
TGTACCAAACGTACCACACCAATGGAAGATGTTGATAATAGGGTGGTACAGGGGAATCCTATATTTGAAGCACGATTTTTCTGAAAACCCACAACTTGTCTAGGAAAAAAAATGATTAAGATAAACGGATACAATTTACCTCCAGATATGCTGCAAGCTGAAATATATAACCTCATCACCCTTGTAGCATTCTTGTAAAAAGTGTTGAACCCAGATCTATTAATGAGGACACAACAGTAAGCATCCAAAAGGACGAGCATTCTAGTAGACAACTACCCCTGGACTCTTCAAAAACGTCAATGTGGTGAAAGGCAAAAAGAGTCAGGGGGACTATTCCAGGTCAAGAGACTAAAAAGACAACAATCAAATGTGATGTGTGAGCCTTGATTGAATCCTGAAAAATGCATTTACATAGATAAATAAATAAATCCTATGGGAAAAATTCTACTATCTACCCATCTTTCATATCTCCCGCCTCTCTCTTTCTCTCTTACTTATATTTCCAGGGATACATCTCATATTGTGAAGCACCATGGAAAGTAAGCTCTTCACTTATTCCAGACCAGCTTTAGGCAAGTCTGTTCCTGTTCATGCTGAACATGTTCCTGTTCATCATATCTGCATTTGACTTTTGAGTACATCTGGGCTATTTCCCATAGTTCAGGCAGGAAACTGTGTTTTCTGTGTTGTTTCTAAATCATTGTTCATTTTTTCATCATATTTCTGTGCTGAGTTTTTTCACATTTATGTAAAAGAATGATCTTGAACAAAATGAAACCTACAGTATTGTTAGATCAATAATAGAAGCAGCACACTCCCTCACAGGAATGGCCTAAAAGAATCTGGGGTATATTTTGGAGCTAGTTTGAATTAGTTCTGATCTCCAAAATGCAGACATCAAGATGGTCTTAATCCTGCGAGGGTTTTATTAGGGGAAGCACCTATGAGAGAAAGTGGGGAGGAACCTGTGTTAGGCTGGGAGAGTTGTCAGACCCCAACTGAAGTAGGGACTGAGCCAAGGCTGCAGAGGAGGCTCCTAAATTCTGTGCAGATTAAGGAAGATTTGGCCTGGCATTGGAGAGTCCTCAAACTAAGGTGGGTATTTTAGCTTCCTGAACTACTCAAGCAAGTGTCATGAAATTGTCTGGCCTAAATAATGGGAATTTATTTGCTCATGGTTTTGAGGTCAGAAAAATGTCCAAATCAAGGCCTCATCATGGTGATGCTTTCTCCTTCCTGAAGACCAGCTGTAGGCACTCCTCGGCTCCTCGCATGGCAATGCACATGGCAGCGTCTGCTGGTCTCTCCCTTCTCTTCCAGGTTTTGATGATTTCAGTTTTTTGCTTCCATGGCTCTCTCTCTCTCTTTCTGGACTTCATTCTTTTATAAAAGGACTTTAGTAATAAGATTAAGACCCAGCCTGATTGAAGTGGGTCACACCTTAACTCGAAGCAACCTCATCAACAGGTTGTACTGACAATGGGTTCACACCCACAGGAATGGATTAAACTTAAGAGCATCTTTTTCTGGGGTATGTGCATCTTCAAACCACCACAGTCAACTGTTGCAGGACCTATGTCTCCTGCCTTAGCATCCCGGCCACACTCTATCACTGGCTGGAGGCAGTCCATGGGAAGCAGATCCTCAGAGCAAGCACAGCTGAATTTCAAATCTCAGCAGCTGGGCCCTTAGCATTGGAGGGCCCGGAGAAGCATGTTCATGGTGACCACACAGGAGGTTTCCTCAATGCTTATTTTGAGTCTGGATTTGATGTTGGACTGGCACTATAGCTGAACAAGTGGGTTTGCTGCCTGATGCGCACAAAGCCAATTCTGTGACACCAGGGTAACAAAGAGAGAGAAGTTTTATTATGAGACAGCCAAGTAAGAAGACAGGAGGCAAAGCCCAAATCTATCTCCCTGAGTTGGAAGTGCTTAGAGATTTTATGAAACAATGAGAGGTGGGGTTAGGGACAGTATCCAAGCTGGCACATTGTGATTGGTTAATAAACATTTTAAATTAAGGATTGTAAATAGGTTATTGTGATTAGTTGTGTAATACATTCAAGTTAAGGATTGTTAGCCTACCAAGCTTCTGAACTAATTGGGATAGACATTATCTGGCTGTAAGGAGGAGCACGGGAAACATCTGGTTATAGCACAGTTATAAATCATTTGGTTAATACAGATAATTATAATAACACTGAAAGAAAATAAATAAGGGAAACATGCTGGACAATATCCTAGTGTCTTCAATAACAACACATCTTACATAGTTTATTTTTAACTGCTGTTGGTGGTTATAGTACTAAATATCCAGTCAAATGTCAAGGGCTAGTGTATTAGTTAGGGTTCTCTAGAGAAACAGAATCAACAGGGAACACTCACAAATATAAAATTTATAAAAGTGTCTCATGTAACTGTGGTAATGCAGAGTCCAAAATCCACAGGGCAGGCTGTGAAGCCAACAATTCCAATGGAGGGTCTGGATGAACTCCACAGGAGAGGCTCGCCAGCCGAAGCAGGAAGAGAGCCTGTCTCTTCTGAATCCTCCTTAAAAGGCTTCCAGAGATTAGATTAAGCATCACTCATTACAGAAGACACTCCCCTTGGCTGATTAGTAATGGAATCAGCTGTGGATGGAGCTGACATGATCATGATTTAATTCTATGAAATTCTATGAAATGTTCTCATTGCAACAGACAGGCCAGCACTTGCCCAACCAGATAAAGAGGTACCACCACTTGGCCAAGTTGACACATGAACCTGACCATGACAGCTTGATTCTATTTTTCTGTTATTGTCAAAACACTGAGAAATCCTTGACCTACCACCAATCCCATGATTGGGGGAAAATCCTTTTTGTAAAGGCTTGCTTCTGTTGATTTTTGAGCTTCAGAGAAGGGTTTTGGGCTGCCAAAGGAGAGGACACAGAAATACATTTTGGCCACCAACATGCCAGAAGCAGACCCTACTGTTCACATGAACTTTTCACTAATTCCTTGGGAGAGTATTGGTGGAAGAAAGAGGGTGGCTCATGCCCAACATCCTGTTTGAGGCAGGCTCCAAGACCTTGTATCTGGAGACCTGTAACAGAAGACATTAAAGGAAGCTCTGTACTTCTCCTTGCTGCTCTAGCCATCACTTCCTTTCATATGCTCAAGGCCTTGACTGGACCTGAGCTCTCCTGCAAGAAATACCATCCCTCTTTTCATGGTTTCTGAAGTTGTTTTTTTTGTCTGTTTGTTTGTTCCTTTTACACATTCTCATACTCCTAAGCTGTCTTCTATCTTTGGTTTTTTCCCCTATATATATTTCTGCTTTAGTTTATTTATTTATTTTTATTTTTTATTTTTGCATGGGCAGGCACCACTAATCGAACCTGGGTCTCTGGCATGGCAGGTGAGAACTCTACCTGCCCTCAGCTTTAGTTTAATGTGACATTGTATTCTGCAAGATTGGAAAGTGTTAGTGTTTTTAGACAGATTTTCCCATACAACTCGTTTTTTTCCTATGAGATGAGCACCTTGAATAGTCCAAAAGAAGCCCCAAAAATCTCTTACCCCTCATGAGAAAAGCCAGTACAAAACAAGCCACTCTGTACCTCCAGAAAACCACACTGAGTTCTGCTTTTACATTTGGTTATGAATTCATCTTCCTCTCCATCAGCATCTGAGGAACTATAGGCATCTACCCTTCAGAAAGTTCTACAGGGCAAATTAAGAGCCCCAGATGGACAATTCAAACTTGGGAAAGAAGCTCTACCCTTCACTGTCTGTGTTTTTTTGCCAAGTCCTCTTCGAGTGTCAGTTTCCTCTTCTAAAAATGGAGATAACAACAGCATCACTGCCAACCTCACTGGGCGGTTGAGGAGACTCCTGCCAAAATGAGATAATGGGCCAGGAAGCTGTCTGCAGTTGTACTGTGCTGTGTAACTAAATGTGCTGGCCAATCCTCAGACCTGCATTTTCTAGAGTGCTCCTGAGGAATCCAAGCTTGAGGGATGTTAACAGGTGTTATCTGAAAATAAATTCAATGTTAAAAATAGATTTCGAAAATGCTGGGTTAAATAATGTTTACACGGGTTTCTTGCTTTAGGTCATCCCAGAGGCTTTAATGCAGTGTGAATATCGAAGAATGTTTTCCAAATATTGTATGAATCTTCTTTTATAGACTTCTATACCACACCCTCTGTAGTATATTAGATAGTGCAATGGCCCTTGAATAGAGGATATGGATGACAAGTTTGGTGTATCCTGCATTAGAAATGTCGAATCAGATGACTCAGTTCTCCTTGAATGGAGGAGAATGTGGGTGTCAAGTTTGATATTAGCTATATTGCTAATGCTAAATTCATGACCAAATGTAAATTAACCCTTTTTTAACTTTCTCCCTCTCAATCATGTACAATCATTGCCCTGGATGGAGCACCCAACTAAAATACTTCCATGAGTTTCCTTGTCTCCAAGTGGAGCACACAGCAATGCCCCTCCCATGAGGATTCGAGTCACTGCTGAATTCAACATCTTCCCCATTAATTCATCCCAAACTCCTATTTTCTGCCCTGGAACTATTGCCTGTTAAGACCTCTTGATTTTAGCTTCCTTTTCTACCACCATCACCAGCACTTAGCTCATTTCCTAAAGAAACAAATTTCTTTGGATGTTTAAGTCACTTTTCAGTCTGTAGCAATGAGTGGTGAAGGCTGGGCTGAGAGGTGGCTGCGTAGGTCCACGGGCCAGGTGGAGGGCTCACCCCACCTGCAGCCCTCGCCAGCCCATTCCGATTCAGGCCACGGCCCTTCTACATCAATCTCAAGGGTGAGCCTGTGATGAAGGTCTGAAGTTTAAGGCACAGTTTAGGTGGGACTGCGGGGTGGATGAGGCGAACAGAGTGTTTTTCATTCAATATTCTGATGCTTGGAGAAAAAGAACAGAGACAGGAAGGATTTTAATGGCCAAAACTGGGAAAAGAATGGAGCAAAGGTGACAAACTGTAGGATATTAATACCAGAACAGCTGAAGGTGAGCAGTAGCAGGGTGAAAAGCCGCCAGCAGGCGGCTGACAGCATTTGCAATTTAGAATACAGTACTGGTAGGATCATTTCATACCACCGCACACAGGAGTAACATAGAACCTGGAATTCATTTAAAGGAACCAGAGGGGGGCAGGCAATTTAGAGTCTCATTGCAGACAGAAGATTTATAACTGTAAAAAGATTAAAGAAGAAGAATGGACAAAAAAAAAGAGTGTGGTAAGTTCCATTCGCCTGTTAGAGGGGATGTTTCTTCCCTGTTCCTCACCCCCCTTCACTTGAAGGGAATGCAATGTTTACACACCTTTTCCAATTTTTGTATTGGTAAAATTTGAAAAGAGGAGCTGAGAAGGCTCTGTCCTTCTTCCTTTTGCGAGAGAGCTGGCTCTGGGGTCTCCATGGCAGCCTCTACCTCAGTAGATAAATCTGCCTGGTTCTGTGATGTTTTCAGCAGGCCCATTTTGGGCTTCTCAATTTCTCAACTTGCTCAGAATCCAAACAGTAAGGGAGAGAAAGGCATTTATTTCTCTTCAGATGATACTGACCACCATTAGGCTGAGTCAGCCGCAAACACTACAGGGGTTTAGAGAAGGTGAGCACCAAGGACCTGCTACATTAGGCATAGTGATCGATAAATAATCACAGTAGTTAGCTCTGGCTTAGTACTTTCCAAAGTCAGACATCATGCAAAGTGTCACATCAGTGTAGGTACTGTTCTGATCCCCTGTGCTGGTTTGAAAGGATGTATGTCCCCTAGAAAAGTCATGTTTTAATCTAAATCCCATTTCATAAAGGCAGAATAATCCCTATTCAATACTGTATGTTTGAAACTGTAATCAGATCATCTCCCTGGAGATGTGATTTAATCAAGAGTGGTTGTTAAACTGGATTAGGCGACAACATGTCTCCACCCATTCGGGTGGGTCTTGATTAGTTTATGAAGTCCTATAAAAGAGGAAACATTTTGGAGAATGAGAGCAATTCAGAGAGAGCAGAGCAGAATGACACAGTCACAAGAAGCAGAGTCCATCAGCCAGCGACCTTTGGAGATGAAGAAGAAAAATGCCTCCCGGGGAGCTTCGTGAAAGGAGGCCAGGAGAGAAAGCTAGCAGATGATGTTGTGTTCGTGACATGCCTTTCCAGATGAGAGAGAAACTCTGACCCTCTTTGCCATGTGCCTTCTCACTTGAGAGAGAAACTCTGAACTTCATTGGCCTTCTTGAACCGAGGTATCTTTACCTGGATACCTTAGATTGGACATTTCTATAGATTTGTTTTAATTGGGATATTTTCTCAGCCTTAGAACTGTAAACTAGCAACTTATTAAATTCCCCCTTTTAAAAGCCATTCTGTTTCTGGTATATTGCATTCTGGCAGCTAGCAAACTAGAACATCCCCCTTTACAAATGAGAAAGCTGAAGCACACCTGTGCTGAGTAACTTAAAGCTGGGCTTGGAGCTTCTTTTCTAAACAGACAGTGACAGCCTCATACAGAAACTGGACATTGGTCATAGATATGACTCAGACCAGTAGAGAAAAGAGAAAAGGCAAGAAATTGAATGAGCAAAGGTGAGATATGCTTGAGGCATATCTGGGGACCAATGGGTAGCTCTTGTGACTTGAGTGGAGAATGTATGGCTGAGAAAGAATCCTGAGAAATGCAATTGGAAATCATGGAGTTGAGTGAGGCCTCTGAGTCTTCTAATCCAACCTATCATCTGCAGAGAAAGTGTCCTTTATTCTTAAATAAAATTTCTTTCTTGCAAAAATGAAAGTCCTGCCTCCATTCTTTTATTTATTTGATGAGTATTTATCCAGAGCTGATGATGTGCAGACTTGGGAAGGCAGTGGCAAGCAGGGCAGGCCTGGTGCTGTCCCTGGGGAGCTACCCTCACATGCATGTGGGGCATGCAAGTGCTTTACCCTCTGCATCGCTGGGCTTCAGGACCACCCTCCTTCTGGGAGACCCCACTGAGACTGTTCTGCTTCACGGGGGTAGCACTCTGCCTCCTTGTAACTTCTCCACTCTGGACTGCCTCAAAGAGCCCCAGAGAAAGGCCAACTTCATAATAACCTAAAACAACTGAGGAATCTTCTCTTCATCAGGACAGAGACTTTCAGTTCTCCTATTTCTTTTCCTATGACAGGGATTCTGCTTACCCAGCAGTCTGGGACTGGATGCCCATTGGCGAGCTTCCTGGAACTGGGGCCCTCCCACAGGGGTCTCCCGGCGCACAGCGGGACTCTGGTAGGAAGCATGGCAGCCAGCCGGGATAGACTTCCAAATGGCAGTTCTGGGAGTCTGGACTTTAACTTGGACACAGTAGGAGATTGTTGAAGGTTTCTTCAGGAAGAGAGAAGGAAGGGATTGAGTGTGGGTTGAGGGATCCTGTCAGGTGATCTGGAGGCAGCCAGCAGGCTAGACCTGGGAAAGAGAAAGAAGGCAGATGCCTCTGCAGTGGATTCAGTGAGTCTGTGTCTGTGAGAGCAAGGCACTGTGCTAGGGCTGCTCACCATGTTCCTCAGTGCTCAGATTTCATCACCTGTGCTTTGTCCCATAAAAACCAGTAATAATAGTAGCCAACATGCATGGCTTTTACTATGTACTGCTTACTTTTCTAAGCACCTGACATGAATGAACTCAATCACCACAGCAACCCTTTTGAGGTAGGTATTACTATTGCCCCAATTTGACAGACAAAGGAACAGGCATAGTGAGAACATATAATTCATAGAGTTTTACAGCTAGGAAGGGGCAGAAACAGGATTCAAACCCAGGCAGTCTAGCTCCAGAGCTTCTACTTACCACCACAGGCTATGCAGCCTGGGAACAAGTTAATCACTGATTTACTTGTCTCAACATGGAAGGAGATGGGAACAAAACACCATATTGGAAATGGAAATTATACAAAATCTACCCATCAATGATAGCATATATTTATTCATACACTTGAGTACCCTGTCTTCTTCAGTATACGACAGATGTGTAAATTCAAGCCTCCTTCAAATTGGAGGTCGTGGGCTAGTCTTTGGCTAGTGGCCACTCTACAGAGTATCATGGTAACTTGCTGCTTGGGGTGATTGTCCCCAAGATGGCCAGCATTAACTCATCCCCCTGTTATATGTGCAAGCCATTCCCCCATTAACAAGTAGAAGCCATTCCTTCACCCCCTTTAAATTTGGGCTGGCTCATGACAATTTGAGCATTAGATTCCAGGAGAATGCTGTCTTTGGGGAGGTCAGCAGTCCTGTTGGAAGAATGACTATCTCGAGATTGCCATGCCACAAGGAAGCCTGATTCAGCCATGTGGTGAAAGAGATCCTTGGCTGCCATCTGACTACAATTTTGTGAGAAATCTCAAGTCAAAACCTCCCAAGTGAATCCCCAAACACCCAGAACCATGAGGGCTGCTAATAAATTGTTTTAAATTACTACATTTTAAGATAATTTGTATACAGCAACAGACAACCAGAATACTGCTTTTCATAACCTGACACCTGATCTGGATCCTCTTAGTACTTTCAAGACTGATAGTATAATTTGTAGGCATTTGAAAGGAATCAAGATCTTCTTACATTTTCTAGTTGGTTAAACACAGAGTTCCAGGTCTTCTCTCCACGACACTTCCCTATTTCTAGAAGCCGAATTGATTTACTTGAAGGCTGCCCAAAAGTTTTGACAGATAGATGTGTATAATCCTTTATAACAACACATAAATCAGTTACATTCAATTATAGTGCACTTTATAAGAAACTACCAAACTGATTTTCGGAGTGGCTATACCAGTTTACATTCGCATCAGCAATATATGAGAATTATATTTGCTCTGTATCCTTTTCAACCCTTGATATTGTCAGTTTTATTTTTTTTTAAGAAATCTTAGTCAGTCTAATAATTGTGTAGTGGCACCCCATTGTGGTTTTAATTTGTATTTCCTTAATGATTAATGATGCTGATCATGTTTCCATGTGTTTGCTTGCCAACTAAATGTCTTCTTTGGTGGGGTGTCTGTTCAGATATTTTAATTGGGTTGTTTGTTTTCTTAATGTTGAGTTTTAGTTCAATTTATATGGCATTCTGGAAAAGGTCAAACTATAGGTATAGAAAACAGTTCATCCATTGCCAAGAGTCATGGGTAGGAACTGATGACAAAGAGGCAGCACAAGGGAATTTAGGGGATAATGGAATTGTTCTGTATACTATTTGAGGTGGTGGTTACATAAACTTATGCATGCATTAAAACTCACAAAACTGAATACCATCCATCCCCAAAGTGAATTTTACTGTATGTGATTTTCAAAACAAATAAATATCTGTAGTGGATTTAATTACAATGGCATATGACACTGAAATTTCTGTGTACACAATTATCCTGTGTTGCAATGATGGTTCATAAGTGGAAGATATTTTTTAAGCTACCCTTAGAAATCAAAATTTAAGTTTCTATCATATCAGTAGTGGCATTACAAATAACTTAAATGCTTTTAATAAATAGTTAAATAGAGTCCTTCCAATGAAAACTCAGTCCACACTTACAGGCAATGACAACCAATGAGAACTGTATCATTTGCTTGGTGGTGAGCAAGTTTACTTCAATCTCTTTTGAAAATTCATCTCAAGATCTAAAACGTTAACACGTGGGAAACCAGGGCTCTGGAATGCCGCAGTCCTCAGGGAGAAAGCATCACTTTGCTGACACCTTGATTTTGGATGTCTAGCTTCAAAACCATGAGCCAATACATTGCCATTGTTTGAGCCAACCCATTTTGTGGAATTTGTCTTAGGTGCCAAGTAACTAGGACAATTAACTTCTTTTTTTTGTATGCTGTATGGTAGGGGTCACAGTTCATTCTTTTTTCATGTGAGTATCCCATTATTGCAGCACCGTTTGTTGAATTTTTGGTTGGTTTTGTTTGTTTGTTTGCTTTTGAGGGAAGCACATGGGCCGGTAGTCAAACCCTGATCTCCCACAGGGCAGGCAGAATTCTACCACTGAACTACCCTTGCACCCAACAATTAACTTTTAAGAATCTCTTATGTGGAGACCCAGGTTCCATTCCTGGTACCTGTCCATGCCCCCCGCAAAAAAACTCTTATGAATTAACTTCTAAAAATCTTATGCATATAGCTTCTTTATAGAAATCTCCAAATGCTTTCTAAATCCTCAGAACTTTCTAGGAAATACTATAAATTTGTTGACTTCAGATGAACAATGTGTTATAATTTCTTCTCTGCAGAGATGCAATTTGGATGTAATCGTCATGAGCATTTATCAAGCACCAACCATGTGCTCCACTGTACAGTTTTCACTGTGGATGATGAGATTTAGGGCTCAGAAAGACTAAACTCCAAAGCCACATGACACATAAATGACTTAGCTGGAATTTGAAACCAGGTGTATCTGGTGTTAAAGCCCAGATACACTCTACTTCACCATTAGTGAGAAACAAGTGTGGATGGAGGAGATTGGGGTCCAGCTTCCACACCACCATTTGGTCATGTGCCACCTTGGACAAGTCACTCAACCTCAGTTCCCTTAGCCTCCCGCTTGGGGATTTCCAGCTCTCACTTCTCATTGTGGTATAGTGCACAGTTCCAGGGGGAGCTTTTCACACACACTGCCATGTGAATGGCACCCAGGGAGTGTGCACTGGGGCAGCTCTGGGGTGTAACTGCCCTAAGTAGGTCTAAAAGTTGTTGTAGTTTTCTGCTCCCCAAAATGCACATGATAATGTTCGGAAAACTCTCAAGCACTGATGACCAATAAGGTGGTATCAGTGCTGTTATTAAAAGACCTGCAATAGCTCCCAAGTGTCTATAAAACCAACTCCAAACTCTCAGTTCTGAATTATCAATCACAAGATTGATAATCACAAGAGACAACTCCCTCTTCTTGTCACTCCATGCCCTCTTCTTCTGCTGGGCCCATGTCTTCCAGAGTTAAGAATTCCATCACAGTGTGTCAGCATGTCATGCTATCCAGGAATAAAAATCTCTGGATGAGGGGAGAGGAGGAATAGAAGCAGTTGGACTGGCCACAAGGGGTCCTGCAGAATTCCAGCCTGCACCTAAGACCCACTGTGACTCTCTATGCATCTCTGGGCTGGAGCTTTGGGACACATGTCACCATAATGAACAGCCCATATTATTTTTATTCTTTGGGTTCCTGGCTCCTGTCATCAGGATTCAAGCAAATCTGCTCCCTGCTTTTATTCCTACCTGTTATGGGCCATGCCTGTCTTTGATAAATCTATCCCCTTTCAATGGAAGCTCTCCCTCCCTCCTTCCACATGACAAAATTCTATCCATCCTGCAGGCCTCTCTATTTCCATGAAACTGTTAGTTCATATGGATCTCTTTTCTGAGCCCCACAGCACTCATATTTGGAGTTCTGGTCGTTGGTATGGACTGCAGGGCCTTGTGCCATGTTTAAGGTCAACCTGAATGTAAGAAGATGCCCATTTTACAATGAGAGAATCTGTCATAACAATGATAGTAAATACTGACATAGTACTGCCCACATACCATGCACTTGCCTCCACATATATTCCTATTCATTTAATCGTCACACAAATCCTACAAGCCGGACATTGCTATGACCTCATTTTACAGCAGAGGACACTGAGGCACAGTGAGGTTAAGTAACTAGCCTAGGGCAGTGTCACCATTATGTAGCAGATGGTTTTAAGCCCAGGTATTCTGCAGCACAGTCTAGGCTGTTATTACCTCTCCAAATAATTGTTTTAGCCAATTTGAATGTGCACTTAGGGCACAGGTTAAATAGTTATGTTTTTATTTTGCTATTATTAAATTATATTTGAGCATGCTTTGGTCTCTGTTGTCTCTAGTCACCTTAAGATAAGAACTGAGCCTCCTTCTCTCTGCCTCCCTCTGTCTGTCTCTCTCCCATCTTCTCACTTTCTCTCCCTTCCTCTTTTCCTCTGTGTCCTTCCCTTCCTCCATGCCTCCTTCTTTCTTTTTCCTTTCTTCTTATCTTTTCTATGTCATTTGCAGCACATTATGCAGTCCTTGGTGAATTTCATTGACTTGTCCAGTAGGCCAGGTTATCAAAGATCACAGCACATTGTTAAAGGTTACCACGCAAATATAGATGGAACACATATTCTGCACCCAGCACCATGTCGGATCCCTGGGACACATCAGAGTAGATCAGGCACTCGGCTCTGCCCTCAAGAGTTTACATGACAGTGGTATCCTACCCACACCTTAAGTTCACTTAGCTTTTGTGATCTACAGCGGTTTCTCACATATTTATCTTACATGGTTCTGCGGCAATCTCATGTGTAGGTATCATTGTTTTCAATGGACCTATGAGGAAATCGAGGTTCAGCAATGTTCAACCATGAGCCCAGCTGGTGGGTGCCACAACTGAGCGCCAAGCTCAACTCTCTTCTTAGGTTGCCTAAGTATGCTGCAACTTGCCTCATTAGTGTCCCATTGAACGGTGCAGAACAACTAGGTTAATCCCCTAGTTGTCATCTCTCTCTCGTAGGGAAATTCTGATTTAATTATTCATCCAGCTTCCCTGTGGGTCGAAGGTAGGCTTGTTCAAGAATTATCCCTCTAACAAATGAACAGTACTGAGGCGCTGCATAAAACCTAAGCACTGGACAGCAGCAGTGTTCATCAGGAGATTACTCAACTGACTATTTAGTGTAACCTCGATATTAGAAAAGAAGAACTGCACCAAACTTGATAACTTTCTGAAACCTTGCAAAATCTGAGAAGCTAACCCTGTTTAAAACAGGAAGCTGTATTATTTCCTACCTTTCTGATGTTTGCAAATCATATGATATCTTGGTTCCATGGTGACAAGACCTAAGCTGTCACTGGATGCATAAAGGACTTTACTAAATTAGCAGGTACCATTTGTGTTCTTTTTGTGCTCATCTGGGTGAGAACTTATTGAAATGCAACAGAAGTTGTTTATTGAGAAGTGATTTCCAGGTCACGTCAGGATTCCAGGAAAAGGGAGGTGGTGCAAAGGCGTAGGGAGGTGGAAGCGATACTTCCTAGAGCTCTTAGATCAAGGGGGGAGGGTCACAGCAATTTTGTTGGCATTATGGGGCCAAAGTGGGAGAGTATATTGCTAAATACGCCCTTTCATTCTCTTCTTGCTTTCTCTTATTTTCCTTTTATTTCTTTCATCCATATCATGATTGATATTTATATTTATCTCTGTTTATATAATCTATATCTATGTAGATTATCTGTCATCATTATCTATCTCTATCTCAACATTGATGGATAGATGTACATTTCAAGTTTTCATTGAAAATCCACTCTGAGTCAGACTGCTAGATGTATCAGTTGATCATTTTGTCCAGATCAAGGAAGTTGACTGGTTGGTTTTTCTGTTGGAACTACATTAAAGGATGAGGACTGCAAGCTTTCCCTACTCTTCAGGGAAACCCTGAACTGGTTGCCAGTGGAAGTGAACTGTTATTTTTGGTAAGTGCTTCAAGGGAGGGCAGCAGGAGGATGGGGCTTTTGTACACGGGTATGATAGGTGTTCGAGGGCTCTGGAGCTCTTTTCAGAAGATGATGATAATTACATTGAACGACGCAGGCTGAGTTATTTCTCCTGGGAGATGAAAAGTGAGCCCTTTATATGACTCAATAAGAAAAAAGCAGTTATACTCTGCAAAATAAAATGGGTAAAGAACACTAACCGACAATTTACAGAAAAGGACATTTGAATGACTAATAACTTCAGTAAAAAAAAAATCCCTCCATTCTGATTAACTTAATGTCAACGATAACAGCAATGACATCATTTTGCCCATCCAGGTGGCAAAGTATTGTTTTCTTTTAGTTTTATTCCATGTTGATGGATGCTTGTTGAGACAGATACCATCAACTACAAGTGCCAAATGTGTAACATTTTTCTGGAGACAATTTTGCAAAATCCATCAAAAGCCTTAGAAAAATGATTAGAGGTAGAAATTTGTGTTTTGAGAAATCTACTTGAAATAATAAAATAATAAAAATTTAGGCAAAGATGTTCATTGCAGCGTTATTTATACCAGTGGGAACTGGGAAAAAATTAATCAGACGATAATGAAACAATGATGAAATAAATGGAATGTCTGTGATATGATAGTCATTAGATTATGTTTCTGAATAATTCTATCCACATGAAACGAGGTGCAGGATATAAAACAAAATATCAGAATGCAAAATGATGTACAAATGTGATTCCAATTATAACTTATATGGATCAAGAAAAGTGGCTGTGGTGCTCTCTTAGGGACACAGGTGAAGTGAAAGTATCAGTGCCCAGCAAGCTGAACCCTCTGGCCATGCTGACCACACCCCAACCAGGTTATTTTAACTGCATAGACATACCTTCCTTTTGGAAAATTATTCTCCATGATCATTGCCTTCATAAAGAATCATCTTTCATCAAATAATATATCAGCCTATGTTCAGAAAACTAAAAACCAGCTACATTTGTAATACCTGCTAAGGAAATACAAAGAGCAAGTCTAATCTTCCAGCAAGGAAGTTGGTAAAAATAGCCACAATCACATGGCAGGTGGATGAAACCACGGCACTTAGAATGAACAGACCATGCTTCGAGAATGGGTTGTAACCTTTGTAGCGGTAATTAATTGTAATGAATGGTAGGTGTGGCAGTCCACATGCCACCCTAGAAAATAAGTGCTGGTAAATGTCTGCAGCTGGGAAAAACACTGCATTCATTCATGCTTTCAACTTTAAGAGGCCCTTCTCAGGCAGCCAGGGAAGGAGCTTGCTGGCCCACGAGACAGTCCTATTTTGCTCCTGCACCAATTGTGTGGGTCTCAGAAAGTTCTTCTCCATGTTTGGTTGGATCTAGTGTCCTCCAACATCATCAAATTCTACTCTCTGGAGCATCTACTCCCTCTTCTATAGGAAAAGCTATCACATCATAGACTTTTCTACCAGGAAGAAACTTACAAGATCATCCAATCCAATTCAAAAAACTTTTGTCCAAGTCAAAGGCATATGAGAAATGGCAAAATAGAACTAAAATGAATCAATTCAGGTGGGCCACGGTGGCTCAGCAGGCAAGAATGCTTGCCTGCCATGCCAGAGGACCTGGGTTCAATTCCTGGTTCCTGCCCATGTAAAAAAAAAAAAAAAAGAATCGATTTTAGTTCTATTTTTATACGAAACATTCCAAGTTCTGCCAACTGTGGCTGATGTTTCTGAACATTTATCATCCTGTCCTGCCCCGCACTCCAAGTTGATATAAACCTTTTTAAAATGCAGTGAAAGGAACAGAACGTAGTATTTCAGATGTGCAGTCTGAACAGTGCAAAGCAGAGGGAAAATGATTCTGCTCCATCCTTCCATCCATTTAAGACTCATTAATGAAGCAGCTACGATTTGTCAGCTGTGCTAAGCACTAGTCGTGTGATGTCCAATCTATGGCTGCTAGCTACATGTGGCTATATAAATTAGTTAAAATTAAATAAAATGGAAAATTCAGTTTTTCAGTTGCACCAACCCCATTTCAAGTACTTAGTGGCCCCTTGGGGCTAGTGGCACTTGTCTTAGAGTAGAGACACAGAGCATCTAACATCACGGCAGAAATGTTCTGCTGGACAGTGTTGCATGGATAATTATTTTCTCTGGCTGCACCAGGTTCTCTGTGGACTGAAGTGAAGTGGAGAGAGGACAGGAGGAGAGGAGAGCAGAGGGAAGGGGAGAGGAAGACAGGATCAATTGTATAGCTAGGAAGCACATTGAGTAGCTAGATGGATAGCTAATTGGATGAATGAGTGAAGGAATAGCTAAGCGGGGAGGTGGTTGGAGAACAGGTAAGTAGGTTTCCTTTGGTTCTGGGTCACCTATTAGTATAGCCTAAGATTAAACTGTCCCTTGTGATTGTTATGTCGTGGTATTGGCTTCTAAAGAGCTTACAACTAAAAACATTCTTCCCCTAAATTTCCCCCTTCCCTCCCACCTAAGCTTAAAAATGTTAGAGGGTTATGTGACTCAGGACAAGAAAACCGATTCATAAAATTTAGGAGGGACTTTCTGTCATTTAGTCCAGCGTTGTCAAACTTGGCTGCACTTGAGAATCACCTGGGGAGCTTTAAGAACTGCTGAAACCTGGGCTACATTTCTGGAGAGTCTGATTTCATTGCCCAGGGTGCAGCCTGGGCATTCGGGTTTTCAAAATCTCCACCAGTGATTCTGATGTGCAGCCACGGTTGAGAACCACTGCTCTAGTCCAAGGTTCCTCTCACTGTGGGAATCCCGCCCCACAGTGCCCCTGGCAGGTAGTTATCCAGTCCCTGCTTAAATTCCTCTGGCAACAGCTTGCTCAGCGCCTCACAACATAGCCCATTTCATTGTTGGATAATTGTAGTCAAGTTCTTTCTCGTGTTGTGATGAAATTTGCTTCTTTGGACTGTCTCTTGCTGATTCTGGTGCTGCAGTCAGAAATCACACTGAATTCTGACTCTCATCTACACAGACAATATCTTGCCTTCTTTTCTCCCAAAAGTGTCCCTTGTCCAGGATGGATATCCTTGGCTCCTTCAACTCATCTTTTTGGGGTAGGGTTTCTTGTCTGCATTTCAGTTTGTCAATGTTCATATTAAACATCCTGCCTGGTACCTAACAAAGTGCTTTGTATATAGTCAGACCACTATAGAGAGTGTGAAATGATTACTTCCCATAATCTGGGTATACTTTCATTAAGCAATCTAAATTCATATACAGGAAGGTTTGTATGTGTGTGTGTAAACCCATCACATATGACTCTTATGGTCAATTACGATTACAGGATTTTTTTTTTTTTTGTATGTTGAATGGCAGGGTCATATTTCATTGTTTTTCCATGTGAGTATCCCGTTATTGTAGCACCATTTGTTGAAATTTTGTTTGTTTGTTTGGGAAGTGCATGAACCAGGAATCTAACCTGGGGCTCCTGTGTGGCAGGTGAGAATTATACCACTGAATTACCCTCGCACCCCAGGATTATTTTTTTCACAAGTGTTGATGGCCATGCGGCTAACCCAAATGTCTATTAATAGGAAATTGCTTAAAGCATGGTCCCTCCACACAATGGAATGCCACCCAGCTATTAAAAATAATGAGCTCTACAAGTATTGATATAGAAAGATGTACAAGATGCATTGTAAAGTTAAATGAGTCAGAAAAAGAAGTATTTCATGCTTTGATTTTGTACAAAGGCAATCACACACATCTGTATATATAAATGTATAAAGAAATATCTGGAGGAACAAACAATAAACTCCTCTCTGGGGAAGGGAGGGAATTGAGAGAGGAGAGAGTATAGAAGACTTTGCATTAGTCAATGCATTTTTGTATTTTTTTAATTCCTTAAAAGTAGCATATATTCATTTATCACTGTGGTAATTAAAAAGCAATAAAAAGAAATGCTGCTATTCCTCCAAAAAAAAAAAAAGAACCAGGAGTTTTCCAGGGAAACTTGTTGAGCTGGTAGTAGACATGGAAAGTAATGAGGGTAGGTGAAGAAGAGGAAACAGCGTGTTAAAAAAATTTAGAAAAGTATTTTTAAAAAGTTTTCTTCCTTCAGGTTTGGGCTATAGCCAATACTATGCCCAGCTTATTTGGCATCTTTGTTTACTTTTTTTTTTCCCCGCTTGTTTTTTTTTGGAGGGGGAGGCAGGAAGTGCATGGACTGGGAAACAAACCTGGGTCTCCCTCATAGCAGGCCACTGAATTACCCTTGCACCCACTTGGTATTCTTTTAAGAACCCCATCATTTCCATTATAACAGCCTGCTCTTCCTTTTTGGTCAAACGAAGTCTGTAGTAGAACTCTCCCGGACACACACACACATATATGTACATATTCTATCTATCTCTATCATCTTTGTGAAAAATAATCTAACCCCCCAGTATCTCTTCGTTATACATATCAATAAATAAATGGATTAAAATAATCCTGGGCTCCCATCAGATTATTCAAGACGGATGAGATTCAAACCCATTTTCAGAAATTCAAACTCCTTATTTTCCGTAACTAAGGATGTTAATGAAGGTTGGAACATCTTTAGTAAAACAAATTATTGGATGCCAATCGTAGATTAACGATAGCATTATGTAATGGGCTGTACACTGGTTATTTGTGAAAAGATAAGGATTTCTATTTAGGCTGAGGAGATACTTCTTCCCTAAAAGCTATATACTATCTTGGACAAGATCCAGGACATTTTAGAAAGGCCTGAAAACTTGAAAAGTAAGAAAGGTTGAAGGGCTGAGGGAGGGGGGAGAATAGTTATACATTTGCCTGACTCTGGGTTCTAGAGGCTCGCCCATGTGTTAATTCATTGAATCCTTCTTTACTCAACTCCTGTGACAGCAGCTCTCCTGGTTTATTTCCTACCTCTCGTCCAGTCCTTCTCAGTCTCTCTTGCTGGTTCCTTCTTATTGCCCTGGCCTCTGATTTGTGGTGCTTGTGAGGTCTGACCTTTACCATCTATATTCACTTCCCCAGTGATCGTGCCCAGTGTCATGGCTTTAAACACCATCTATATAATGCCAAACGTCAAATTTAGATATTCAGCTCGGAGTTCTCCCCTGAAGCCATGTGTCTAACTGCCTACTGGATATTTTCACTTGATGGCTTATAAGCATCTCAAACTTGACATGTCCCAAACCAGGCTGATTGCCCATATTTCCCTGGAAAACGGGAGAAGAAGGGGCACCGCGCAGGATTAAGAAACGACACAAGAAGTTAGTTAAGTGGGGTCAGGAGACTTAAGCTCATCAGGAGCAAGAGCCCCAAATAAACTGACGTCCACATACTTATTGTGTTCTTACATGGTGTGGTAGTTAGAGTCAGTTGTCAACTTGGCCAGGTGAAGATGCCTAGATCTATTGCTGTGGACATGAGCCAATGGCGTATAA
>PVIY010030169.1:0-31268 GCA_004026745.1 Myrmecophaga tridactyla
TTCTTTTTTCTTTTTATTTCTTTTTCTGGAGTGATGCAAATGTTCTAAGAAATGGTCATGGTGATGAATATACAACTATGTGATGATATTGTGAGCCATTGATTGCACACCAAGTATGGAATGTTCACATGTTAAGAATGTTTGTGTTTATATGCTGTTTGGTTTTATCAATAAAAATTTTTAAAAAATGAATGATAAATACAAAGATGAGTAAGAAAGAGCCTCTATCCTCAGGAGTTCATGGTGCATTTGGAGAAATATGAAGAAAGAAACTGAAATTGACAATATGGTAGCTTTGAGAAATATGAACAAAGAGCTGTGGGAACCCTGAGAAAGGAGGGAGAAAAATAATGGCCTCCCCAAGATGTCCTTCCTAATTGTTGCAATCTATGAATATGCTATGTTACATAGCAAAGGCTGTTAGCAGTTGTAGATGCCATTAATTGTGTATTCATCAACTAATCTTAAAACAACTAGCTTGGATTATCTAGATGGGCCCAAGTGAAATAACATGGTCCTTAAGTCACAAGAGAAGGAAAAGAGTCAAAACAAGAGATGGCATTCTTAGAAATGCTCAACTGGCCATCATTGGCTTTGAGGATGGAAGAAGGCCACAAGTCAAGTAATGCAGGCAGCTGGAAAAGGCTGATGCTGGAAAAGGCAAGGAAACTAATTCTTCTTTAGGACCTTCATAAAAGAGGGCAGCCCTGCTGACAACTTGATTTCAACCACATAAGACTCATTTCTGACTTCTGACCTCCAAAAGCACATGATAATAAATCTGCATTCTTTAAAAAAAAATGTATATGGAAGAACAAGCGGCCCAAAAAAGCTAAAGTTACCTTGATAATGAAGAATAAAGTTGGAGGACTCACACCTGTCAATCTCAAAGCTATTACAAAGCCACAGTAATCAAATCAGCATGATACTAGCACAAGGACAGGATATAGAACCATGGAATTGAAATGAGACCTCAGTAATCAACCTTCACATTTATGGCCAACTGATTTTTGACAAAGTGGCAAAGACTACTAAATTAGGAAAGAATTGTCTCTTCAACAAATGACATTGAGAAAACTGGATCTCCATTTACAAAAAGAAAAAAGGAGAATCCCTACCTCACACCATATACCAAAATCAACCCAAAATGGATCAAGACCTAAATATAGGACCCAGAACTATCAAATTCCTAGAAAAAGATGTATCTTCAGGACCTTGTATTAGGCAATGGTTTCTTAGACTTTAAACCCAAAGCACAAGCAACAAAAGCAAAAATAGATAAATAGATAAATAGACCACTTCAAAATTAATAACTTTTGTTCCTCAAAGAACTTTATCATGAAAGTGAAAAGATAACCTACACACCAGGAGAAAATATTTGAAAATCACATCTCTGATAAAGGATTAATATCCAGTTTATATAAAGAAATCCTCCAACTTAACAACAAAAAGACAAACAACCCAACTTAAAAATGAGAAAAGACTTGAATAGTCATCTCTCCAAAGAAGACATGCAAATGACATGAAAAGATGTTTAGCATCACTAGCCATTAAGGAAATGCAAATCAAAACCATAGTGAGATACTATTTCACACCCATTCAAATGGCTGCTATTTAAAAATAATGGTAAACAAAAAGTGTTGGAATGAATGTGAGAAATAGGAGCACTCATTCCTTGCTGGTGGCAATGTAAAATGGTGCAGCCACTGTGGAAGATGTTTGGCAGTTCTTCAGAAAGCTAAGTATGAATTACCATATGACCCAGCAATCCTACTACTAGGTATATAATCAGAAGAACTTAAAGCCGGGCCATGAACAGATGTTTTCTCACTGATGTTCATAGCAGCATTATTCACAATTGTCAAAAGATGGAAGCAACCCAAGGGTCCATCAACCAATGAATGGATAAATAAAATGTACTATATGCATACAATGGAATATTATTAAACCATAAAAAGTAAAGAAGTTCTGATGCATGTGACAACATGGATGAACCTTGAAGAAATCAGGTTGAGTAAAATAAGACAGACACAAAAGGGCAAATGTTGTATGATCTCACTGATTTGAAGCAATGAGAATAAGCAAGCACATAGAGTCAGAATCTAGAATATAGGTTACCAGGGGATGAGGTGAGAATAGAGAATGGGAAGTCAAGTAAGTGTTGGATTGTATAAATGGTAACAGAATTAAATTTTTTTTAAATCCATGGAATTGCACTGCACAGACAGTGAACCTTAGGTTAAACCATGGACTTTAACTAATAGTGCAATTATAAACATTTGCTGTCATCAATTGTAGAAGATGTTCAACATGCAAGGTGTTGGTGTTGGAATGGTGTAAGGGAGTCCTATATTTTATGCATGATTGTTCTGTAAACCCAAAACTTCTCTAATAAAGGAAAAAAACTATCCCTGCAGCAAATAATCAGTGTTCAATAAATATTTGTTCAATTTTTACCCATTTTTGGTGGACATTAGATGATGGATTGGTGTTATAGATTCAGATCCAATTCTTTATCAAAATAGATGCTGTAAAAAATCTATCCTTCCTATAAGGTGCTTTTAATATTTTCTTTATGTTGGCAGTTTTTCCTTTCAGTTATTTCCATAACTAATTCTTTGTTAAATGAGACATCATTTTCCATGAAAAACCTGGTGGTGAAGTAGCTTTCAAAATTCACTTCAGAATAGAAATTATATTAGAGCTTAAGTTAAGCCCCAGATTTCAGGTCTATTATCAAGACTTCCGTCATCAAATGACAGGAATGACAGGGCTAGGAGCTGTACATAAACAGCTGGTGAATATCCCATTGAGAGAATGAACTCTTTCTCTGTCTTGGGTAGACATCAACCCACCTTACCCATATTTTTTAGGTTCCTAAGAGTAAAGTCCATGAGACCACCAATGTGGCTACTGGTTTCTGCCATGGTGATGCAGTATACTTCTGTGAAAATGAGATCAGAGAAGCTCTTCTGAGATTTCTGATGGTACTGTGAAGAAAGAGGACATATTCTACATCATTAATGTGCTGTGTGTGGAGTTGCTAGCAATCATTTTTGGTTCAGATAATACATTTTTTAAATGTAGTCTCAGTTTGAATCATTTATTTACCTCTTAACATTGAAGTGGCCCATTAGAGAAACACAGAAACCTGACAAGGTTTGCTTATCTCTGAAGTGTGTGAAAAGTGAGACTCATTTCCTCCACCTCTCTGAACATCAAACAGCATTATATATAAAATGCCAGTAATAATACTTACCATCTTTTATAAGGAGTAACTGAGCCAATGTGGGTCAACTCCTTTTATTCTTTGTTACATTCTCTCAGAACATAGCCAAGTGTAAGATGAGATATTAATTAGAAAAGGGAATCAGACAAGGAAATGCTTTTTACAAGTCAACAATTGCATTTATTAAAATATGTGAAGTTGTATGTAAATATGTAAAGTTTTTAACTGTGATATAACCTTGGCCTCCAAATGTTTTGGAATCATAAAGAACTTATTACTTCTTTTGATCACTGAGACTCTGGGTCAACCTCCTTGTCCAGAACTGGTAAGACCAGCTCTGGAAAGATCACTGAAGAAATTACTACTGAAGGATGACTATCTCACCATTATTCATAAACCAATTTCTATGAGTTCCACAACAGGATCCCATGCTACAGCCCCCCTCCACTTGGTGCTTAGCTACTTAAGCAAAGGTGTCATTGAGGGAAAAGATTGCCATTGTCCCTATCCCCACATCCAGAGCCCTGGCATAGAGACTTTTCCTGGGGGGAGAAGCAGTTATCAAAATGGTGGCTCATAATGTCTTCATGAAGGGATGAACATCATTTGCAACAGAGCATGGAGAAGTTCACACCTAACACACATTTGAGAGCAGTGCAGGTCGTGGAAAAGACAAGTGGGAAAAGATTTAAGATAAACGTGAAATTGTAAGCCAGCTAGTTTGAAGAAGAGAGCAAGGATGTAAGACAACTTGGAAGAGCCTTCCTAAGATCAGAATGAAAAAAATGCTGTCCTCAGAAACCATTCCTTAAAAGAACCATGGTTTTACCAGATTTGTTTGTAGACAAAGTGATTCCCCAGGAAATAGTTGAAAAAAAATAGTGCCATTAGCCATCAACTCGTGAAATTTCACCATGGATCAGAGAAAGAGGAAGACAGCCCTTTGAAACACAATGTCATCCCAGAGGTTACAATGCACAGAACCAATGCTGTGTCTCCTAGAGAAGCAACATCAGAAATTTAGCCTTGTGGGAGCAGGGAGGGAAGTAGATGTTACTAAAATAATACAACCAGTCACTGAACAAATTAACAAGTATATAACATTTAAAAGCCCCAGGAGGGAAGTACCTACACTTGCTACACAATTACCTAAAATGTCCAGTTTCCAAAAAAAAAATTACAAGGCATGCTAAGGTACAGGAAAGTATGACATATACTAAGGAGAAAAAGCAGACAGGAGAAACTGCCTGTGAGGGCACCCAGATGTCAAATTTCTCAGAAAAAAAGACTCTAAAGAAAACATGATAAACATGTCCACAGAACAAAAGCAAACCATGACTGAAGAAGTGAAAGAAGGTATGATGACAATGCCACATATCATAAAGAATATCAATAAAAATATATAGCAATTACATAAAAGAACCAAATGGAAATTCTAATATTGAAAGATAACAATAACTAAAATTTAAAATTCACGAGAGGGGAGGGACAAGCTAGTTCAGTGGTAGAATTCTCATCCATCATGCTGGAGACCTGGGTTTGATTCCCAGACCCTGCACTTGCCAAAAAAAAAAAAAATTCACAAGAGAGACTCAACAAAGGACTTGAGCTGGCACAAGAAATAATAAGTTCAAAGAATAGGAATAAGTTAACAATATGACACAGATGATGTAAGCAAAGACTACAGAGAAACAAGAAGAAGGAACAGCAAATAAAGCCTCAGAGATGTGTAGGACATCATTAAGTGCGCCAGCTTATTTTTACTTGGAATACCAGAAGGAGAGTGGAGAGAGAAAAGAGAAGAAAAAATATTCAAAGAATAATGGCGGAAAATTTCCCACATTTATTGAAAAACAACCAGGAAGTTCACTGAACTCCAAGTAGGATAAATACAAAGAGATGCAGAAACAGACACATCATAGTAAAAACGCTGAATTTAAAGGCAGGGTTAAAATCGTGAATACAACCAAGAGAAAAATGACTGATTATTTAAACTCAATAAGATTAACAGCTAGCTTCTTAGTTGAAACAATGGAGGCCTGAAGACAGTGCGGTAACACTTTCAAAGTGCTCAAAGAAAATAACTGCCAACCAAGAATACTATATCCAGAAAAGCTACTTTTCAAAGCAACTGTGAAATAAAGAACATCCAAGATAAACAAAAACTGAGAAAATATGCTGCTAGCAGACACTCTTTATAAAAAATACTCAAGGAAGTTCTTCAAACTGTCAGCAAGTAACCCTAGCTCAAAAATAACAATCTAAGAGCACTGGTAAAGGTAATTTTGTAATTATGTAAGACTGTATAAATGCATGTTTTTCACCATTCCTCTCTTAACTGATTTCAAAAGAAATTGTAAAAAACAGTATGTCTATAAGCTCGTGTTCAGTCTATAACATATAGAAATGTAATATTATTTGTCTCTGTAACATACAGGAATGTAATATTATTTGTCATTTGGCAATAACAATATAAAAGAGCAAGTGGGAAAAAAATCTGTCTTAGTCTAAGGAAATACCTACCAATGGCAAAGAAATAATTATAGCAATGTATTATTCAATATGTAATATAGAGATAGATGGATATAGTAGATAATAGATATAGATAGACATATACCTTTACATATACATATGCATCACCACAATTATTTGAACTTTAAATATTCTCCTTTTAAATATACATAAATATAAATATTTAAATATATAAATATTATATATATCACTGGAATTAATCTACTATAAAACTGAAGGTGATTCAGATAAGATACACATGGTAAACCTTGAAGCAACCACTCAAAAAATCTTTAAAAACCAATAAAGAAATCAAAATGGCATGTTAGAAAATAATCACGTAATGCAAAAGAAAGAAGTAAAGGAGGAATAGGAGAATAAAAACAACATGAGACATATGGGTAAAAAGTAAAATGGCAGACATATTCAAATATATCAATAATAGCCTTGAATGTGAATAGACTAAACAATCCATTCAGAAGGCAGAGATTGTTAATGGGTTTTTAATTGATTCAACTATATATTGCCCATGGAAGACATAATTTAGAGTCAAAGATGCAAATAGATTGGAATTTTTAAAAAAATAGGAAAAGCTATTTTGCAAACAGAAACCACAAGAAGGTTGGAGTGATTATATAGATATCATACAAAATGTTCCTAGAGATAAAGAGGAACATTTTATAATTATAAAAAGGTCAATCCATCAGAAAGGCATAATAATTATAAATATATATGTACCTAATAACAGACAACCAGAATATGTGAAGTAAAAGCTGAAGGAAAATAGACAATTTAGCATTAATACTTGGAGACATCAATACATACTTTACATTCTGGATAGGGTAACTAGAAAGAAATAAAATATTTAACACTATAAATGAACTAGACCTAATAGAAAACTATAGGACACTCCACCCCACAACAGAACATAAATTATTTTCAAGTGCATATGGAATATTCTCCAGGACAGACAATATGATACACAATAAAACAAATCTCAATGAATTAAAAACAGGAGAAATAATACAAAATATAATCTCTGACCACAATAGAATGAAATTAGAAATCAATAGCAGGGGGAAATAATTTCTGAAAATGACATTGGAACTTACACATACTCCTAAATAACCAATAGGTTGAAGAAAAAATAAAAAGGAAATTCAGAAAATAATTTGAGATGAATAAACACAAAGAATGAAAGCACAAATACAAAAACTTATGAGAAGTCACCAAAGCTGTCCTTTAAGGGAAATGTGTAGCTGCAATTTTCTACATAAGGAAAGAAGAAAGGTTGTAAATCATTATCCTAATCCTTTTACTTAGGATACTGATAAAAGAAGAGCAAACTAAACTTAAGAAAACAAAAGGAAGGAAATTCAAAAATTAGAGCAGAAATTGCTTATAGAACAGTAATGAGATTAAAAACTGTTTCTTAAAAAGATCTATAAAATTGACAAACCTTTAGACAGATTAGTAAGAGAAAAAGAAGACTCAAATCCCTAGAATCAGAAATGGAGAAGATATCAATTCCAACCTTAGAGAAACACAAAAGGATCTTAAAAAAGGAACACATATTTATTGTTCATCAATAAATTAGAAAAATAGGATGAAATATAATAAAATTAAATGAAATTCCTAGAAAGGCACAAACTATCAAAACTGTTAAGAAGAAATAGATATCTGGATAGACATAGAATAAGGGAAGAGATTGAAGTAGTATCTAAAATAGTATCCACAAAATATACATATATATATTTTTTTCCAGCCCCAGGTGGAATCTATCAAGCATTTAAGGAAGAATTAATACCAACCCTTCACAAATCCTTTCACAAAAAATGAAATATGAGGAAATACTTTGCAACTCATTTTATGAGGCCAAAACTACCATGATAACAAAACCAGACAAGGACCAAACAAAAAAAATGAAAATATACATCAATATCTATTATGAATATGGGTCAAAAAAATCTACTATAAAATACTAGCAAACCGAATTCAGTAACATGTTAAAAAAAAATGTATGCATGACTAAGATTAATCCCAGGAGGCAAAGTTGGTTCAACATCCAAAAATCAATTGATGCAATACACCCTGTCAATACAATATAAAACAAAAATCACATAATCATCTCAACAGATGTAGAAAAAGCATTTGACAAACTTCAACATCTTTTCATGATAGAAACATTCTACTAACTAGGAATAGAAAGGAACATTTTTAACCTGATAAAGGGCATCTATAAAAACAGCCACAGCTGACATCATATGTAATGGTGAAATACTGAAAGCCTTCTCCTTTAAATCAAGAACAATTCAAGGATATCTGCTCTCACAATTCTATTAAACATAGTACTGGAGGTTCTAGCCAGGGAAATTAGGAAAGAAAAAGAAATAAAATACACCTAGATTAGAAAGGAAGAAGTTTCTCAGATATTATTCTCAGATAACATAATTTTGCATATAGGAAATCCTAAGGAATCTACTAAACAACTATTAGAATTAATAAATGAGTTCAGCAAGGTTGCAGGATACAAGATCACCTGCATTTCTATACACGTGCAATGAACAATCCAAAAATGAAATTAAGAAAACATTTCCATTTACAATAGTATCAAAAGAATAAAATACTTAGGAATAAAATTAACAAAAAATGCAAAACTTCTAATCTGAAAACTACAACACATTATTGAAGAAATTAAAGGACATCTAAAGAAGTAGAAAGCATCCATGTTCATCAATCAGAAAACTGAACATTGCTAAGATGGCAAAACTCTCCAAACTGATCTACACATTCAATGCAATTCTCATCAGAATGCCAAGTGACTTCTTTGTAAAATTGAGAAACTGATTCTGGAATTCATACTGAATTGCAAGGACCCAGAATAACTAAAACAATCTTGATAAAAAAAGAACAAATTGGAAGGGCTCATACATCCCAATTTCAAAATTACTACAAAACGGCAGTAATCCAAAAGTATGCTACAAGGATAGATGTACAAATAAATGTAGTATACTTGAGTGCCAAAAAATTAACCCATACATTTTATGGTCAATTTATTTTCAACAAGGGTGTCAAGACCATCCGATGGGAAAAGGAAAGTCTGTTCAACAAATGGTATTGGGAAAACTGGATATCCACATGCAAAAGAATGAAGTCGGACACATACCTCACACCACAAACAAAAATTCTATCAAAATGGATCAAAGTCCCCAAGTTAACAGCTAAAACTATAAACTCTTTGAAGAAACTGGAGAGGTAAACTTTCATGATCTCCGATTTGGCAAAGAAATCTTAAATATGACACCCAGAGGCTGAGCAATAAAAGTAAAAAACTGATAAATTGGACTTCAGCAAATTAACAAAATGTGCTTTAAAGGACACCATCAATAACGTTAAAAGACTGCCCACATAAAGGGAGAAAATATTTTCAAATCATATATTTCATAAGGAAGTGGTATCCAGAATAACTAAAGCACTCTTACAACTCAATAATAAAAAGACAAATAATACAATTTAAAATGGCGAAGGATCTTTATAGACATTTTCCCAAGGAATCCTTATACACTGCTGATGGCAATGTAAAAAGGTACAGCCACTTTAGAAAATGGTCCGATTGCAGTTCCTCAAATAATTAAACATAGCATTACTGTGATGGTTAATTTCATGTGTCAACTTGGCTAGGTTGTTGTGCCCAGTTGTTTGGTCAAGCAGCCACTGGCCTGATTGTTATTGTGAGGGAATTTCATATGCAGACTTAAATCATCAGTCAGCTGATTTTATCTGTGGCTTATTGCATCTGCAATTATCAAAGGAGATTTCCTTCGGCAATGGAAGGAGTGTTTTCATCCAACCACTTAAAGGCCTTAAAGCAAAAACAGATTTCAGCCGTCAGAAAAAATAATTCCCGTCCCTACTTCAACCATCTAGCTTCCCCTTCATCTTCATCTTCATCAGAGTTCCCAACTTGCAGTTTCTCTGGGGAACTCAATTTCACCTTCATTCCAATTATGCCCTGCCCTATGAAATTCAGACTTGCCAATCCCCATGGTTGAGAGATATGAAAACATATATCTACACAAAAACTTCTACATGAATGAATGTTCATACCATTATTTGCATTAGTCTAAAAGATGGAAACAACCCAAACGTCCATCAACTAATGAATGGATAAACAAAAGGTGATATATCTATACAATGGAATATTATTCTACCACAAAAAGGAATGAAGTTCTGATATATGTTGGAACATGGATGAATTTTGAAAACATTATGCTAAGTGAAAGGTGCCAGTTACAATAGAGCATATCTTATTTCATTAGTATGAAATGTCCAAAACAGCTAAATCTAGAGAAAGTGGCTTAGTGGTCACTCAGGATTGAAGTGTGAGTGAGGGAGGGGGTTCTGGGTGATAGGGGCTCAGGGCTAGAGAGTATGGGGTTTATTTTTGAGGTGATGAAAATGTTTTAAAATTGACTTTGGGGGTGACTATTATAAAAAAGCACTGAATTGTACACATCAAATGGGTAAACATTATGATATGTGAAATATATTACAAAAAAAACAGTTGAAATAAAAATAATTTTAAAAATAGAAAAATAGTAAAATTTCTAGAATTGAATCAGACCAGATTCAAGGTTGATATGGGGAGCAGAACAGTTCAGTGACTTGTGTTAGGGAGCAGAGGTCTCACTGAGACATAAGTTGTAAGTATCAGGAAACA
This sequence comes from Myrmecophaga tridactyla, assembly GCA_004026745.1. Classification (NCBI taxonomy): domain Eukaryota; kingdom Metazoa; phylum Chordata; class Mammalia; order Pilosa; family Myrmecophagidae; genus Myrmecophaga; species Myrmecophaga tridactyla. The sequence continues at coordinate 10,461 of PVIY010030169.1, forward strand.
ATGGTATGATTCATTCCAGTAATATTTATTGAGTGCCAGCTATGTGCTGTGCTCTCTTCTAGGTGCTGCTTATTTAGTGGTTGTCATGGTCAGTTCATGTGTCAACTTGGCCAAGTGGTAGTACCTGTTTGTCTGGTTGGGCAAGTGCTGGCCTGTCTGTTGCGATGAGGATATTACATAGAATTAAATCATGATCATGTCAGATGCATCCACACCTGATTCCATTAGTAATCAGTCAAAGAGGAGTGTCTTCTGCAATGAGTGATACTTAATCTAATCACTGGAAGCCTTTTAAGGAGGATTCAGAAGAGAGGCTCTCTTCCTGCTTCCACTGGTGAGCCTCTCCTGTGGAGTTCATTCAGACCCTCCGTCGGAATCGTCGGCTTCATGTCCTGCCCTGCGGATTTTGGACTCTGCATTCTTGCAGTCACGTGAGATATTTTTTTTAATTTTATATTTGCGAGTGTTCACTGTTGATTCTGTTTCTCTAGAGAACCCTAACTAATACAGTGGTAAACAAGACAGACCAATTTTCCAACACCTCCAGTGGCTAGTTTAAGGGGTTATCAACATGGAAACAACATAATATCCCAATCCAGTTGAAAAGACATGAGCATTGTTAGGTCCAATTAAATGTGTACAGTATGCATTCACACAAAAATATGAATGAAATGTAAAGGAAGCAAGGGAAACTCTGATCTCCTCAACTGTATTTTAGTGGCATGTACTGACAGTGCTTTCAGGAATGGATTTTTTCTTTCTAAAAGCAATTCAAGGATCTGTATGATGATGAAACAATTCTGTTCCCTGATTTGGTAGTGGTTATACAAATCTACACACAGGACAAAATTGCACAGCATTATTTAAGAACACATACAATACACACACACACAAATAAGCACCTGTAAACCTGGTAAAATCTGAATAACTTCTGTAGATGGTACAAATGTCTGTTTTCTGGTTTTCATGTTGTCCTCTATTATATAAATGTTGCTGCTGGGGACAACTGGCTGAAGGGTACACAAGCCCACTCTATGATATATTTACAATATCCCAATTGATTCCCAAAATAAAAAGCTTTTTTTAAAGGGAAAAAACTATTATATATTGCTGTGGTTTGGAGCTGCTGCATGTACCCCAGAAAAGCATGTTCTTAAACTTAATCCATATCTGTGGGTGTGAATCTATTGTTAAGTAGGACCTTTAGATGACGTTACTTCAGTTAAGATGCAGACCAACCCAATCAGGATGGGTCTTAATCCTTTATAAGCAGAATGAAAGTCAGAGAGAGAAATCTATAGGAAGCAAGAAGCTTAGGTTCAACAGAAACTGGAAGAGAAGGGAGAGGCCGGGAGATACTGCCATGTGACAAAGGAGACTAAGACCAAGGATAACCAGTAGCCAGCCCCAGAATGCCAGTCATTGGAAAGAAAGCAGCACCTTGATGACACCTTGATTTGGACTTTCTCTTAGCCTCAAAACTGTGAGATAATAAATTCCCATTGTTTAAGCCAACCCATTGCATAGTATATGCTTGGCCAGGCAAGAAAACTAAAACATACACATACATATATAATAAAACAGATCTTTAGTTTAAGAAGTTCAATGTCGGGTGGCTGCCATGGCTCAGCAGGCAGAGCTCCGACCTGCTGTGCTGGAGGTCTGGAGTTTGATCCCTGGTGCCTCCTGCCCATATGCAAATTAAAAAAAAAAAAAAAAAGAAGTTCAATGTCAAATACAAGGTCCAAATTAAAGTGGAGGTTTGCCACACATTTCTTCCTGGACAGGCCCCAGAAAAGTTAAATATACAGGTATAACCAGTGTCCATCAGGGTATACAACTTTTATCACAAAGAGCTGAAGGTAAACCTGGACAAGCCAGACTCAAATACAAGCCTGTCTGAGGTCAGGTAAGCTATTCCCTCAACTAACTTGGACTCCCCTCTTCCTGGTCTGAGCACCCTTCTTCCTTCATTAATAATTTCCAAGTTTCTGACTTAATTTCAACTACATAAATGATAGTTGTTTTGTTTGTTTGTTTGTTTGTTTTTCAGTTTTCAAAGCACTCTTCAACAAGTAGTTACAAGACAGATCGCAGAGTTTGTCATGGGCTACCACACCATCATGAATGACTGTCCTTTTTTACTCCCTGACAAAATACCGAAGAAGGAGCAGGTTGAGTGGGATAGGAAGAATATGACTTCAATAATTTAGAGGATGGTGAATGGTAGGTTCCTGGAAGACATTCAAGTAGAGATGCTGAGTTAGCAGACAGTTATATTGGTCTGGAGCTTAGAGATATAGACTTTAGAGTCATTGTTTTATAGATGGTACTTAAATTCACAGAGCTGCATTAATTCTCCTAGGGTAAGTTCATCAAATGAAAATAAACAGAGAAGACAAGTCAACCCTTAAGCATCAGGCAGAAGATACACTGGTAAAGGAGACTGAAAAGAGTTGTCAGATGAGTAGGGAGAAAATAAGGAGGGTGTGTGTTGGAAAAGCCAAAGAAAAAGGTCAAAAAAGTCTAATTGGTTACAGGGTTGATCCCGCTGACAGGCCGGTTGTTCTATCAGGGACTAAAAAGAGCAGTTGAATTTAGTGATGAAGATATCTGGAGTCTTAACAGGAACAGTTAAAGATGGTGAGAGCCCAGCAAGAGTAGAAGGCGATGAAGGGACACATTATAAGCAACCCAAGTGTCCACCAACGAATGAATGGATAAACAAAATGTAACATATGCACACAATAGAATATTATTCCGCCATAAAAAAGAATGAAGTTTTGATACACGCTGTAACATAGATGAAACTTGAAGACATCGGGTTGAGTAAAATAAGTCAGACACCAAAGGACAAATACAGTATGACCTCACTGACATGAACTAACAAGAATTAAGCAAATTCATGAACTCAGAGTCTAGAATATAGGCTACCAGGGGTCAGAGAAGGGTAAGGAATAGGGAATTAAAGCTTAAAATTTACAGAGTCAGTTAGAAACAATGGAAACGTTTCGCTAAAGGACGGTGGTATTAGTAGCACAACCTGGTGAACACAACTGACAGCACTGATTTATATATTTGAATATGGTTAAAAGGGATAATTTTAGGTTGTATATATGTCACTAGAATACACTTTTTTAAAACATCCATGGAAATGCACAGCACAGTGAGCCCTATGTTAAACCATGGACTATAGTTAATAGCACATGTGTTTTCATGCACCACACCAATGCCAGGTGTTAATGATAGAGTGCTTTATGGGGACTCTGTATTTTATGCATGATTTTTCTGTAAACCCACAACTTCTCCTATATAAATAGATTGATTCCCCTACTTATCTTTCCGGAGTCTTGCAAGTCTGGGGAATGCTACAATCCTCCATCCCAATCTGCTGCAACCCAATTGTCATATTCCTGGAAGAAAGAAAGAAAAAAAGAAGGCAGGATATAAAGGCTCTTCAGTAGACTTTGTCCTCTTGGAAGATAGGTTGAAAAATTAACCAGGAAATAATTTATTTTTCTCACTATCATGCACTTGATTCATGTCAAGATATCCATTTTTTTATTCTATAGATTACATCCTTATTGTATCTTTATTATAAACCTAACTATATTATATACATTATGGATATAATGTATCTATATTCTGCAATTGGATATATTTTCTGGATAAATTCCAGATTTCCATTATCAGCCTCAGACCTGTCCTGAAAAATTAGTGATTGTCATAAGAACATAAAAAACAGGGTTTTTTTTTTCTTTCCCTAATACTTAAAATTGTGTTTGACCATTTTGACTTTGATTATGCTATGTAATTTAACTTACAACTCTAACAATGGCATAGCAGAGAAGGGTTAAAAATAAAAATGCAGTGGCAGTCAAACATCAACTCGTCTTGCAAGTTTTGCAATGTCAAGATGAAAGGGTAGATTACTAAATAGGAATCTTTTCAGCGTCTATTGGATAATTGCCTCTGATTTTACTTGTGCTGTGAAGTTGAGCATTTTCCTGTTCTGGGCTAGCTATCCACCTAAAGGTAAGCACCAAAGAGAATAATTCTCTACTGCCAGGAATTCTCACTCTCTCGGTACTGGACTATTCCCTGTAACTCAGCTATAAATTATAATGCATGCATTCTTGGTCTTTTATGTGATTACATTGAGTGCTCTGCCACTTATTGCCTCTAATTTGATATTCCTTTCTAAATTTATTTAATTTCTTTGTATGCATAAAGAATTTATAAATATATAATTTTAAATAAATGCACAAATGCAAACATAACACATGCTTTTTAGTTGGAGGTTTTCTTTTAATGGGGGTAGTAACCTTCCGTCTTCTTTTCTACTCTTCACTCTTACCAGCAACTCCTCACAACAATTCTTGTTAACAGCTTAAATGCACTTTCCATATGCTCTCCATGCTTATGTGTGCTTAAATAGATATACATTCATATATATTCTTACATATGTGTTAATACAACACATAGAAATTAATTGGTCTTGGTTTAACAAAACTGGATCCCAATGCATGCCTTTCTGCATCAAGAATGTGGAAATGCCTCCAAGTGCACTAGTATAACATAGGGTCAATGCACCATAATTATGCAAAGTTTCACCCACAGGCGAGTGCTCATTTGGCTCCCAGTGCTGGTACTAAACAAGGCTATGTAAAACATCCTTATAAATGTAACATTACAGGAGCTTTTATTTCTGTGGGACCCTGATTTATGGGTTAAAAGGTGTATGGAATTTTAGCTTCAATGATTGTTACTAGATGGCTTTTCAAAAGCAACATCACATTTCTGGCAGCAGTAGATGTTACACTCTTGCCCACAGTAGATAATAAATGACCCATTTAAAATGTTGCCATTTAGGTGGCTATAAAGTGGAATGTCTTCATTACTTTAATTTGCTTTTCCTTAATTACTACTGAATCTAAACATCTTCTATTATCTTTGTGGACATTTAGATCTGTTCTTCTGTAAAACTTTCTTCATAACTTCAGTCGATCCCTGAGAAGAAGAAACTTGAATTTTTAGCATGTTATTATTTTGATACAGCCCTGAATTCTATTAGTTAGTATTTTTATTTAGAATTATGCATCTAGGTTGGTGTTTGATTGAGCTATGGGTTTTTCTCTCCCTTTTTTGGTATCATTTAATAGGTTTTGTTGTCAAAGTTATGCTGGCTCATAAAATGAGTTGGCAGCTTTCTATATTTTTCCCACAAACTGGAGAATTTTAAATAAATTTGAAATAACTTTTCAGTAAAGTAGTGGTTCTCAAATCTATTGGTCTCAGAAGCCCTTTATACCCTTCAAAGTTATTGAGAATCTCAAAAAGCTTTTGTTTACATATGTTGTATCTATTGATATGTACCATAATAATAATAGTAAACCTTTTATGAATGGTCACAATATTTTCCAACACACAAATCGTTTAGGAAGAAGAGTGATATTGATCTACATTTTTGTAAATTTCTTTAATGACTATCTTTATAGAATACCACCAGATAGTCAAATTTGTGTCTGCATTCAAACTGCTGTCATATCCACATCATGCAAACCACTGTAAACTCCACTGCACACTTATGAGAGAATAAAACTGAAAAAGGAAAGTCACATTATTGTATTTTAAAATAGTCTTTACTGTACGAACTCCCAAAAGGACCTCAGGGAGCTCCATGGGTCACTGGAGCACAACTATGAAAACCATTGCTTTAAAGTATAGATGAAACCAGCATCCTAGAGGCTTTGGCCACTAGAGAACTTGTCACTCCAATATTTGAAATTAGAGACACATGTAATAGTGCATATAAGTAGCCCAAGAAAAGCCAAATGGTGGGTAAAGGCAACACAATACATTTTAATTTACAATATATTTTAATCACAGTTTAAATACATGATTTAAATTACTTATGGGAAAGAAAGACTGCAGTAGAGAAGTAGGTTAAGAGAGTTCATGAGGGAAGCCTGATTTTGACACAGTAGGCAGCTGATTTTGAGCCAGCTTCCTTGGTATGATGCTTTACCTTAAGGAAGCTCTGATTAAGTGGGGCAGTGTTAATTAAGATCATAGTTATCTTGGAACTTGTGTGGAATATGCAAGGACCCATTGGAAAAATACCAATGGATTCTGGCTCAGCTTTCATAGCACCCCCAGCAGTCAACCAATTATTTTAAACTTGGGATAGAGTATATAATTGATTCATCATAATTCAGTTGCTCAACCCCTGATCAATAATTTTATCCAGAGAGATGGGCTCTTTAGGATGGTAGTAATACTGGGAGCCCCTAATGAGAAAGGAGTTAGCATTTCTCTTATAAAATCTATACACACAAAGAATTTTCTTGATCTCTAAACCCATTTCCTTGCTAGGAAAACCAGAAGGATAGGAGCATGGGTTGCAAGAAAAGAGGGAAACAAAATGCTGCAAGAGAAGGTGTGGGTGATATTCAAGGCAGTTTTGGTGAACGTCACAAAGATGCCAAAAGTTAGGTCTTACCTTGTCAGAGAATCACCTAATAAAGGCTTTTTAACACAATTTTATTGAAATGTATTATATACTCATTTACCATATAATCATCCAAACTGTACAATCAATGGTTCTCAGTATCATCACATAGCTATGCATTTGTCATCACAAATGAATTTTGAACATTTTCATTACTCCAAAAAAATAAAAATCAGAATAAAAGTAAAAATAAAAGTGAAAAAGAACACTTTTTCAAAAATCCCATGCCCCTTCCCCCCATTATTATTTACTTATTGTCTTTTTTCTTACTCATCTGTCCATATACTAGATAAAGGGAGTGTCCATTGGAAGGCTTTCACAATCACACAGTGACACTTTAAAAGCTCTATAGTTATTCAATAATCTTCAAGAATCATGGCTATTCAATTACAGTTCAACAGTTTCAGATATTTCCCTCTAGCTGCTCCAATACCCCCAAAACTAAGAGGGAATATCTATACACTGCATAAGAATAACCTCAAGAATGACCTCTTGGCATTATTTGAAATCTTTCAGCCACTGAAACTTTATTTTGTCTCATGTCTCTTCCCACTTTTGGTCAAGAAGGCTTTCTCGCTCCCACAATGCCAGGACTGGACTCATCCCCTGGAGTCATTTTCCACATAGTGGGGGAGGGCAGTGAGCTCACCTGTGGAGTTGCTTAGACAGAGAGGCCACATCTGAGCAACAAAAGAGGTTCTCTGGAGGTGACTCTTAGGCATAATCCCAAAGAGGCTTAGCTTCTCCCTTCCAGGAATAAGTTCCATAAGGGCAAGCCCCAAATCAAGGGCCTGGCCCATCAAATTGTCAGTCCCCAATGATTGTGAGAATATCAGGTCTTCCCTAGGTGGGGAAGTTTAATATTTCCACTTTTATCCCCAGTCCATTTAGAGGACTTTGCAAATACTTTTTAATCTTTTGTCCATATTGCTCTAGGATATATTGGGGTATCCCACCAACCTGTACAAAACAACAAGATCTCATTCCTTATTCAAGGTTCCATGTAATTACAGTGTTTGAACAAGCTGGCCATATAAGTTAGATTAGATAGTGTATGTGCCAGTTTGAATCTGTTGTGTACCCCACAAAAGCCATGTCATTTAATCCTCCCTCAATATTGCTCTTTGGGATCTTTTTTATTGTTTCCGTGGAGATATGACCCACCCAATTGTAGGCAGTAACTTTTGATCAGATGGTTTTCATGGAGATGTGTCTCCACCCATTCAAGATGAGGTTGCTAGTGGAGCCCTTTAAGAGGGAACCATTTGGGGGGAAAGCTTCAGAGCCACCAGAACCAACAGAGCCAAAAGAACTGACAGAGCACTGGGAAAGCCATTGAAGATACCTGGAGAAAAAGCTAGGAGACATTTCCATGTGCCTTTCCAGCTGAGAGAGAAACCCTGAACATCCTCAACCTTCTTAAATCAAGGTATTTTCCCTGGATGCCTTTATTTGGACATTTTTATAGGGTTGCCTTAATTTTCACAGCCTTAGAATTGTAAACTTGCAACTTAATAAATTCCCCTTTTAAAAAGTCATTCCATTTCTGGTATATCACATTCCAGAAGCTTACAAACTAGAATAGTATTTTACCAAAAATATAAATTGTGCACCAAACAAATATCTTTTCCCTTGGTCTCACACAGAAGTTGAAGCTTTAAAATGCAGTCACTATCATACTTTACCCTTTAGTTTGCTTTACCTTAGTCCTCCATTCATATCTCTAATTGAAGTCTGATCACTTTTTCAGTGTTTTAACCAGTTGCTGTATGAGATAATGCTGACTTCATAGCTGCAGAACTCTAGCTCTGGGTTTCAGATGTCACATAGATACCCAAAGTTCCAAGGAACAACCACATTAGACACAAAGTGCTCAGCATCTCAGAATTTAGAAATAGCTGTAAGAGCTTACAATCTAGAACCCTTACACCTTCACCTGATAATTTCTCAAATTCGATTCTCAGAGTTTGCATGTTATATTTAGTCCATGTTAATGAGGCATAATAATATCTGTCTTTTCATTTCTCTCATATCATTCAACATACTGTCCTCAAAGATCACGCACCTAGTTGCATGCCTCACGACTTCATTCCTTCTTACAGCCACTCAATAGTCTGTTGCATGTATACACCACAGTTCCCCCTTTCATTCCTCAGTCAAAATACCCTTTGGTCACTTCCATCACTGCAAATCATGAACACTGCCACCGTAAGCACCAGAGTGCAAATGTCCATTTGTGTCCCCACTCTCAGTTCTTCCAAGTATACACCTAACTACAGGCTTACAGGACCATATGGCAACCCTGCCCTTAGCCTCCTGTGGAGCCAGCACACTGCCCTCCAGAGGGGCTGTACCTCTCTACTTCCCTACCAACAGTAAATACATACATCTGTCTCTCCACATTTTTTCCAGCATTTGTATCTCTCTGTTCATTTTTAAACAGTCTTATTCCCACATCATACATCCAACTTAAATTTTAAAAAATCCAGGTTCCGGGTATGATCATATAGCCATGGCTTCACCACCACAATCCATATGAGAACTTAACAAAGCCTTTTGACAGCTAGTTAGAGTATATTCAAAGAGTTTTTGTGCCTGGAATGGAGTAGTATCTTCAATTATTTGCCCCTAGTTTCACAGTCCATTAGACTTTACCAATTAAAACATGGAAATTAATTTTCCTTAACTATCTAAACATTGATTAAAATTTTGAAAAATCAAATTATCTTAGATGATATGTACTGATTTAGAAATTTATATAGCTGATGAATCAAACTGCAGATAAAACATGTAAATATAATGATTATACAATATAGTACTATATCAACACCTAACCCTTATACAAAACACCAACACTTAAGGTTTTAACAAATTTTTTCATAATTTCAAGCTCAGGTTTTATATCTTCCCAGGGATATGAGGATCATATTCTAGTGCTTTCCTCACATTTTAATAATCTTACCAGATTATAAAGTAAAAGAGTACCTTCAAAGATCAGCCCAAATTGCTGAATTTACATGATTGATTCTTAGTAGGTCCCAAGCATGGTTGCCATTCCCAAAATGATTCACATCCAAGTCACTAATTGGAACACTAACCTCTCTTTTCTAACGAAACTTTACTTTCCACAACATTCTTTTAATGTGCCTGCCATTAACGTCTATCCCTTAAATTATAGGTTTTAGCTTCTTTGCAACCTGGTGTCTTCTGAATTGCATGCCTTTTAGAGTTTCCACTTAACAGTGTTACATAACCCACAATATTTAAGTAATTCTCATCCAAGCTGTTGAAACCTCCATCTATGTGTATAATGTGACTGATGATCAGAGATCTTAACTTTTATTTTGTGTGACTCCAAATGGGATCACTATCTCCTATACTTAGTACACTTCTTGCCAACTATACTTAGCACAGTCCTGTAATTGGTACACTTTGAGAACTGCTTGGGTTACCCTCAATTTCTGCTTGTAAAAATAGAGAGAAGGGATCCAGGTGGATGATGATGGTGATATAGGATACTCCAGAGTGCTGTTCTCCCACAGAATCTCAGAAAAACTAGCAAAACCTGGCAGAGCCATCTTCCTCAAAACTCTGGAAGACAGTTAAAGGATTGAAGTAATGGTGTGAGGTCAAAATTAAAAAAAACACAGCTTAAAATATGATAGGAGAAGCTTGTGGCATTCTTGCTGGCCTCCCCCAGGCAGTACAGTGCAGAGCCATCCCCATCCTGTTCCAGAGGGAACAGAGTAACACCTATGTTATGTCCATGCCTATCTATCAGATGTCATCCTGAAAGACTGAACCTGAAATTCATCTGGAGCTCACCCTCCCAGAACTTGCTTTGTAGGCAGAAGCAGATTTTAGATAGCTGAGGTAGGGTAAGAAACAATGAAGTCAAACTGATCTAGGGCAAAGAATTATCTGCTTTATGGCATACAATAGAGCATCCAGGAGGGGGAGAAATTCTATTACCTACATTCCTGAAAATGGGGGAATTGCTAAGGCTGGGAGCAATCAGGAGCCCAGACAAGAAGTAGGTTCAGAAAAGATGGAAAGGAGACTGGGCTTCACTTTTGCCCCAGCTGATCTTCTTGATAGGAGGGCTGCACCCTGAAGAATACCAGCCAACTCAAAGCAAATTGCAAACACTGTGAAAGCTGTTTTGGGCACAGGTTTGTTAGCTTTTGTTATCTCCCAAAATGTAAGGAAATCTCTGTCATATCACTAGTTGGATACAAACTTTAGGAAGAAATAGCTCAGGGATTGATTAAATCTTTGAATAAGTACATCAAATATTAAAATGTACAGGAATCAACAAAATATTACAAGACCAAAAAAAATACAAGAAAAAATACAAGTCATAAAAATGGTGATATAAGACATCCCCTGGAAAAGTCTTTCCTCAGAATCAATGAATAATGGAACACATCCCACTTTTTGGAATTCTGAAGGACTACAGAGACTGGAGAAGAAATTGAGTTAAAGAAAAAGAAAAATGATCATCAAGATCAGATAGAAGACTTTTGTCACGGACCCATCACTTCATTCTGTGCTACTCAGGAGTCTATAGAGGAGGCATATCCCAGGTCCCTCCTCCCACTCACACACATTATAGAGCCTCTCACAGCAATCGTAGAACCCCATGGATTTCCAAGCACAAGGAACCAAGTCCGCAGAGACCTAGGGCAGAACACAAGCCGCTGAGGTGTGGGGCAACAAACATTCCCCAGGGTAAAAAGAGAGTGAGGGAGCACACACGACAGGACTGTTGGCAGAGGCGCACACACTCAATCCAGCCTTAGTATGCTAGACCAACTAAAATGTAAAACGGACTTTTCTGCATTAACCCACCTTTCTGAATAGACTGTATCTGGGTCCTTGGGGCAGGACACCCTAATGGGGAAGAAACTGAAGGCAGAGCCCTCTGAAAAAAATAAAAGGAGGAAAACTGAAATGCTATGAGTCAGGACAGGTCCAAGAGCTGAAAAATGTCAGGAAAAGGGAGCGCTGAATGAGAGATAGAAGATAAATCAAAGGGACTGGGGAGAAAATTCTGTAAAAGAGAAACAGGGAAGATTAGGATTCATGGAGAAGGGACAGAGATAAGGAAGCTTTTCCTGGACGGGAAACAATTGCACATAAAAGTTAATCTTGGGGCGGTGCAATGTTGGCTCAGTGGCAGAATTCTCGCCTTCCATGCCAGAGACCCAGGTTCAAGTTCCAGTGCCAGCCCATGCAAAAAAAGTTAATCTTAGAGAGGACTTAGAGGTGTGGCAAGGTGAGGAAGCTGAAGCTGCAACAATGGAGCTGGGCCCCATGCGTGCCTTGGCCCCGTGTGTGCAAGTTATCATGGAAGCCAAGGGGGAAAATATTCACAGGAAAAGGTAAAAGGCACTACAAGAAAAAAGCAGATTTCATAAAAACAATGATTCTGTTCCTTCAAAGACATTCCCAAGGAAAGTTGCTAAGGAAGGTGGCCTTAAAATTGTATCTAAAACTTTGAGAAAGGTGCCACAAAACCTCGGGGAAAAAAAGATGTGAAGCAGTTCAAGAACAAGCAGCAAGGAGAGAGATTTCAGAGTCGAGAGTTTATCCTGGAGACTAATCTTATGCATTATACAGATATCCTTTTTTAGCTTATGGTGTATTGGAGTGGATGGAGAAAAGTACCTGAAACTGTTGAGCTGTTGATTCTTGAAGATCATTGTATAAAGATATAACTTTTACAATGTGGCTGTGTTATTGTGAAAATCCTGTGTCTGATTCTCCTTTCATCCAGGGTATGGATGGATATATGGATAAAAATAAATAAATAACAGGGGGAACAAAGGGTAAAATAAATTGGATAGAGGGAAATACTAGCGGTCAATGAGAGGGCAGGGTAAGGGGTATGCTATGTAAGAGGTTTTTCTTTTTTCTCTTTATTTCTTTTTCTGGAGTGATGCACATGTTCTTAAAAAATGATCATGTTGATGAATACACAGCTATGTGATGATATTATAAGCCAATGATTGTACCCTATGTATGAAATGTATCTGTGTGAAGATTTATCAATAAAAATATTTTTTTTAAAAATGCCAAAAGCAGTCATATCTCTGGCAGAGTGACCAGGGACAAGCTTTCATTATGACTCAGCTACTTTTTGGGGTTTTGTGGTGCCTCATAAATTACATAAAGTTTTAAAGAGATCACCACTTGGATTGATCTAACTTAACAAATAATTTGGCAAATGTAGCTTAATCATATCTTGAATTCATTTCCAGATTTTTTTCCTCCAAATCATCTTGAATATATATTGTAGACCTACAGTCTTCTGGACCCAAGAACTACAGGTCTCCAAGATTTGCACCCAGATTGGCTTCCAAGTTTTTGTAAATTAGGAAACCACGGTGAGAGAGAAAGTCTTCTGCCTGCTACATGTATGAAGACTCTGGGACTCAAACATATTTTTAGCTCATGCATGGAGCATATGGTGTTAAGGATGTGAGCTCTGGAGCCAGACTGCTTGAGCTCTAGTCTGGTTCTGCTACCTAGTATGTGACCTTGGGCAGGGTATTAACACCCTGTGCCTCAGTTTCCTCATCTGTAAAATGGGGTAATAATCACATTTACTTCATAGGATTGGACAAGGAACAAATGAGCTAGTAGATGAAAAGTGCATAGAATTGAGTTGGGTATGTGGTAAATGCTAAGTGAATTCATAAGGATCATCAACTCCATTTAGCACAAGGTCAGGTATGGGAGGGTTAAGAGCGAGTGAAATTGTGAGTGTTGGTGATGGGACCGGGACAGCATCTCTTATAGTATCTTGTTCTTGCTTTAAGTTTGATTGAATTTCAGCCCACAAGAACAAAAAATGGAAAACTGAAAAGAGTTTGTGAAGCAAAAACTTGAACTTGACCTTTTTTTGAGTTGTGGACCCCTTTGGCAGTCTAGTAAAAGCCCCAGCCTCCTTTTCAGAACAATGTTTTTAAATGCAGAAAGTAAAATATATAAGATTGCAAACTAGACCAAAGTATAGTTATTAAAATATTTTTAAAAGCGAAAAAGAAGAAGAAAGGAGACAAAGTACCAAAGAACAAATTCCAACAAGGAAATAAATTCAACAAGAGAAAAATTCCAGCCACACAGTAAAAGTGATGAATCAGCAGCCAAGAAACCCAAAAACAATGATTTCAAAAACAAGAAAATAGCTGAAGCAGAACAGGCAACTCAGCGATAAAAACAACTATGATATTGGTGTTCAGGCCAAGCAGATTTGGGAGATCCTAAGAAGAAAAGGCTGTGAAAAAGAAAAAAGGAATAAAGTTGATGAATGATTTGCAGAAGTTGATTCAAGGGGAAATTAAAACTATTGCATTTGCCCATGATTCAACACGTATCATTCAGTGTTACATTCAGTATGGTAATGAAGAGCAGAGAAAAGAGCCTTTTGAAGAATTGCAACATAATTTGGTTGAATTAAGTAAGCCAAATATTCCAGAAATATTGTTAAGAAATTTATGATGTATAGAAGTAAACCACAATTTGCAGAGATAATCAGAAGTTTTAGAGGGCAAGTGAGGAAGGTGCTATGACATGCAGAAGCATAGGCCACCATGGAGTATCCCTATAAGACAAAGCCACTTTGGAGCAGAGGAACAGGCTGACAGAGGAAATCAATGGGAATATATTTCAGCTTTACAAGTCAGCAGATCAACCAACCCTGGTAAAAGTATTCGAGGTACAGCCAAAACAACTAGAGCTTATTATGGATTATATGAAACAGATTCCAACTCCAGTGGCCCAAAAGGAAGCTGTTCTTAAGCACTCATTGGTTCATAAAATATTCTTGGACTTTTTTACTTATGCACCCCATAACTGGGATCAGAAATTACAAAAGCCATCCGAGAAATGGTGGTATACCTGGCACATACACACAATGGTAACTGAGTGGACATACGCTGCCTCTGGCAGGGCATACCAAAGGACAGGAAACTGACTATGAAAACTTAGGTTGAAAAAGCAGCTAATGGTGAGAACTCCCATTTGGTTTTACTGGCATCATTTGATTATACTGATGATAATAAACTTGTGAAGCAGATCATCATATCAGAAATTCTCAGTTCCTTGCCTAACATAGTAAATGACAAACATGGAAGGAAAGTCCTGTTGTATTTACTGAGACCCCGAGACCATTCACATACCATTTGAGAAATTATTGATGTTCTGCAGAAAGGAGATGGAAATGCACACAGCAAGAAAGACACAGTTCTGCCAGTGAAAACCATTTCCCCAGCTTTGTTAAGCTACCTTCAAGGATCTGCCCAAGAGATGGTGCTAGATAAGTCTGCATGTGTATTGGTGACCGCCGTTGGGGGTCTGCCATTGGAGACATCCAGCCTGCCATGAATGCCATCACCAGTGTGGCAGTGGCAGAACTGCGTTCTGGTGGCAAGGATGGGGAGCTTCATATTGCAGAACATCCTGCCAAACTAACTCTGAAGTGGTTCATAGAGTAAGATGAAAAGATCAAAGAAAATGGAAGAGAAGGTTGTTCTGCAAAAACACTCATAGAGCATGTTAGTATGAAAAACCTGAAGTCCTGCACTAATGTGAATTGAGATGCCATTATTCTTTCTAGTCTTCTCCAGAGTTTTGATCAAGAAGTTGCAAACAAAATTAAAGCTGAACTGGGAAGCCTCATTCTTAGATTGGGAAAAAAATCAGCAAAGGAATAGAAACTTCTTGAAAATTAACAGTATAGATGGAAAATGGTTAAGAACAAGAAGGAACTATTTTTCTTTTTCTGCTATGTTTTCCCAATGTGAAAAAGAACAATTAGAATTCATCTTTCTGGAAATTTGGTTCTCTGTATATGTGTTTATTCTTTGTGTACAAATATATTTATAAACCAGTTTCTAATTGTTCTTTTCCACATTGGGAAAACATAACAGAAACAGGCAAGAATCAGGTGCAGAGGAGCTGAAAAAATCTGAACAGTACAACACAGACTATTCTAAACTTCCAGAACATGTTGGACCAAACATCAAAGAGAAACCTAACACAAAGCTGATCAACAATAAAACCCTAGGCAAGAGGGAGAAACTGACATTCAGAGTTAACACATCAAAAGAATCAGATGCCCAGACTTCAGCAAAATGTAACAAGCCATAATAAGAAACAAGAAGATATGGCTCAATCAAGGGAACAAATTACAACTATTAAGGAGATGCAGAATTTGGAACAACTAATAAGAAAATGTCAGATAAATCTTTTAATCAATTCAAGGAGACAAAGGAAAATATGAATGTAGAGATAAAGGATATTAAGATAATGTGTGGCATAAAGAAGAATTTGAAAATTTAAAATGAAACATAACAGAAAGCATATGGATAACAGAACCAAAATGAAAATTAAAAATACAGTAGAGGACCACAAAAGCAGATTTGAACAGAAGAAAAAAATCAGTGAACTCAAGAAAGGAAAACCAAAACTAAAAACAGACAGAAGAGACAAGAAAAAAATAGAAAATTTGAGCAGTGTCCCTGGGATTTGAGTGACAGCCTAAAATACACATGTCCATGGCCATCATAGAAAGAGAAAAGAAAGGAAAAGGGGCAGAAAGAATATTTGAGGAAATAATGGCTGAAAACTTCCCAACCCTTATGAAAGACATAAATATACATGTCCAAGAAGCCCAATATATTCCAAACAGGATAAAACCATAATAGACCTACTCAAAAGACCCACAATAATCAAAATGTCAAATGCAAGAGATAAAGAGAGAATTCTGAAATCAGCAAGAAAAAAGCAGTTCATCAATTTCAAGGATCCTCAATAAGATCTAAGTGCCAATTTATCATCGGAACCCACAGAGATGAGAAGGAAATTGTAAGATATCCTTAAGGTACTGAAAGGCAAATACTGTCAGCCAAACATTCTTTATCCAGAAAAAAAACTGTACTTTAAAAATTAGGGAGAGCTTAAAATATTCACAGATAAACAGAAACTGAGAGAATTCATCAACAAAAGACCAACCCTACAAGAATTACTAAAAGGAGTTCCACAGGTTGAAAGGAAAAGATGGGAGAGAGTGGCTTGAAAAACTGTAAAGAAATGAAAATCTTCAATAAAGGTAATTAAATAGGTAATTGCAAAATAGTACTGTATCCTCAAAATATGACTCTACTCAAAATAGAATTGAAGAAGAAAAAAAAGCATATTTTTGACAATGAATATGCAAAATACAAAGAAATAATGTGGGACAAAAACAACATAAAGGGGGAGACAGAGGGATATGGGAGCAGAGAATACATATGTTATTGAACTTAGGTCAGTATCTTTTCAAATTAGTATGTGTATTAGTTAGGGTTCTCTAGAGAAACAGAATCAACAGGGAACACTTGAAAATATAAAATTGATAAAAGTGTCTCACGTGACCATGGGAACGCAGAGTCCAAAATCCGCAGGGCAGGCTGTGAAGCCGATGATTCCAATGGAGGGTCTGGGCAAGCTCCACAGGAGAGGTTCACCAGCCAAGACAGGCAGAGCCTGTCTCTTCTGAATCCTCCTTAAAAGGCTTTCAGTGATTAGATTAAGCATCACTCATTGCAGAAGACACTCCCCTTTGGCTGATTACAAATGGAATCAGCTGTGGACACAGCTGACATGATCATGATTTAATTCTATGAAATGTCCTCATTGCAACAGACAAGCCAGCACTTACCCAACCAGACAAACAGGTACCACCACTTGGCCAAGTTGACACATGAACCTGACCATGACCATATGTTTAGACATAGATTGTGTACTAAACACCCCATGGTAACTACAAAAAAGTATCTTAAAAATATACAGAAACAGAACTGAGAATAGGATCAGTCAGATATATCACAAAAGATCCACTATAGAGAAAAAGAGATTGTAATAAAGGAAAAGAGAGTCAAAAAAGATATGACATAAAAACTAAAGGACAAAATGACTGAAGTACGGCCTTTATATTAATAACACAATGTTAATGGATTAAAGCACTCAATCAAAAGATGCAGATTTGCAGAATGCATTAAAAAAAGTATGATCCAACCATATGTTGTTTAAAAGAGACTCATCTTAGACCCCAAAACACAAATAGGTTGAAAGTGAAAAGATGGGATAAGATAATCCAAAATAGTAAACAAAAGAGAGATGAGGTAGCTATACTAACACTGGACAAAATAGATTTAAGTCAAAAGCTGTTATAAGATACAAAGAAGGACACTAAATATAAATAAAAGGGTCAATCCACCAACAAGAGATAACAAACATAAATACTTATACACCTAATCAAGGTGCAAACAAATGCAGGAAGCAAACACTGGTAAAACTGAAGGGAGAAACAGATATATCTACAATAATAGTTAGAGACATCAAGATACCACTCTAATAAATAGATAGGACATCTAAACAGAAGATCAACAAGGAAACAGAGAAAACGAATAATATGATAAAAGGAATTAGATCTAACAGACATACACAGAATGTTGCACCCAAAAATAGCAGATTATATATACTTCTCAAGGGCCCATGGATCATTCTCCTAGATCACATGTTGGATGACAAAGTAAGCCTTAATAAATTTTAAAAGATTTAAATTACCAAAGCACTTTCTATGACTGCTGTAGAATGAAGCTGGAAATCAATAACAGGCAGAGAGCTGGAAAATCCACATATACATGGAAGTTAAATATATTCTTAAACAACCAGTGGCTCAAAGAAGAAATGCAAGAGAAATCCATAAATATTTTGTGACTAATTAAAATGAGAACACAACAAAACAAAGCTTATGGGATGCAGGAAGGTCAGTGCTGGAGGAACTACAAAATGAACAGAAAACTAATCCCAACGCAAGCAGAAGGAAAAAGAAGGAAAGAAATAAGACTGTAGGGAAGAAATAAATGAAATTGAGAATTAAAAAAATAATAGAGATCTGCCATGCCAGAGACCCTGGTTTGGTTCCCAGTGCCTGCCCATGCAAAAATAATAATAATAATAATAATAATAATAGTGAGAATTAACAAAACCAACCAAAGTTGGTTCTTTGAGAGGATCAAAAAAATTGACAAACCCTTTGCTAGACTGGCAAAGGAAAAATAGAGAAGATGTAAATATATAAAACCAGATATAAGAGGGGGGATATTACTACTGACACCACAGAAATAAGGAACATAAGAGGATACTATGAAAAATTTATGCCAACAAATTAGACAGCCAGGATGAAATAGGCAAACTCCAAGAAACAAATGAACAACCTACACTGACTTGAGAAGTAGAAAATATCAACAAACCAATTACAAGTAAAGATTGCATCAGTCATCTAAACTTTCCAACAATAAAACTCAAGGACCAGGGGGCTTCATAGAGAATTCTATCAATCATTCCAAAAAGAATTAAGATGAGTCTGGTTCAAATTATTCTAAAAAATTGCAGAGGAGAGAACACTACCTAACTCATTCCATGAAGCCAACATCACCATAATACCAAAGTCAGATAAAGTTATTGCAAGAAAATAAAATTACACCAATGTTTCTAATGAATATACATGCAAAAACTCACAACAACATAATTGCAAATCGAATTCAATGGTATATTAAAAGAATTATACACCATGATCAAATAAGTTTTATACCAGGTATGCGAGGGTGGTTCAACACAAGAAAATCAATTAATGTAATACACCATATTTACAAATCGAAGGGGGAAAACTACATGAGTGTCTCAATTAATGCAGAAAAGGCTTTTTACAAAATCCAGCATCCTTTCTTTATTAAAAAAACACATTTTTATAGTGGGAAGAAAACCCACGATAAGTGGGAAAAACCCACATGAACACTGTACTCAATGGTGAAAGATTGAAAGCCTTCCCTCTCAGATCTGGAAAAGAAGTATGCCCGCTGTCACCACTGATATGTAACATTGTGCTATAAGTTCTAGCTAGAGCAGTTAGGCAAAAAAATAAAAATAAAGGAATAAAAGGTATCCAAATTGGAAAGTAAAATGTAAAACTGACTATTTGCACATGACATGATCCTACATACAGAAAGACCAAAAAAATTTACAACAAAGTGATGAGTGCTAATAAATGAGTTCAGCAAAGAAGCTGGATATAAACTTGTGCTGGTTTGAAAGGATTATGTACCCTAGAAAAGCCATGTTTTAATCCTGATCCATCTTTTAAGATGTTTCTTTTAATCTCTATCCTGTACTGTAGTTTGGAAATTTGATAAGATTATCTCCACGGAGATGTGACACCCAATTGTGGGTATTAACCTTTGAGTAGAGGGAGATGTGACTGCACTCATTCCAGGTGGGTCTTGATTAGTTTGCTGGAATGCTTTAAAAGAAGGAACCATTTTGGAAAAACCTGAGAGTCCGGAGAGCCACAAGATTCACAAGAGCCCACGCAACCAGAGACCTTTGAAGATGAAGAAGTAATATGCCCCTGGGGGAGCTTCATGAAACAAGAAGCCTGGAGAGAAAGCTAGCAGATGTTGTCAGGTTCACCATGTGCCTTTCCAGTTGAGAGAGAAACCCTGAACTTCATCGGCCTTTCTTGAATGAAGGTAACCTCTTGTTGGTGCCTTAATTTGGACATTTTCATAGGCTTGCTTTAATTGGCACATTTTCATGGCCTCAGAACTGTACACTTTCAACTTAATAAATTCCCCCTTTTTAAAGCTGTTCCATTTCTGCTATATCACATTCCAGCAGCTTGCAAGCTAGAACAAAGCTCTACATGCAAAAATCAGTAGTGTTCCTATACATGAGTAAATAGCAATATGAGGAAATCAAAAAAACAGTTCCACTTACAATAGCAAATAGAAGGATCAAATCTAGGAATAAATTTAATGAAGGGACATAAAGGACTTATACATGGATAATGACAACACTTTGCTAAAAGAAATCAAATAAGATCTAAATATATGAAAGGACAGTCCATGTTCATGGAATGGAAGACTAAAGTTTGTTAAGAAGTCTATGCTACCCAAAATGATTTACAGATTCAATGCAATCCCAATCAAGATTCCAACAAAATTTTTGAAGAAGTGGAAGAAGGACAAAGCAAGCTAGAAGACAGGATGATTGAACTTGAACACACAAAAAAACAAATGGCAAGAAAGATGGAAAAAATAGAACAGGATTTCAGGGAAATGATAGAAAGCGTGAAAGGCACATATATAAGAATCATCGGTATCCTAGAAAGAGAAGAAAAGAGTAAAGGGCTAGGAAGGTTAGTTGAAGAGATAATGGGGTAAAGCTTCCAAAATCTTATGAAAGAC
>PVIY010030170.1:0-31263 GCA_004026745.1 Myrmecophaga tridactyla
TAAGTTCAGGAATAGTCATCATGGCATTCCTTTTCACAGACAAAATAATAATCATAAATAACCTAGATTTCCACCAGCAGTGCAGTGGTTAATAAATTAATATACATCCATATAGTGGAATACCATGCAGTCCCTAAAAGAATGAGGTCAATCTATATATAATGATCTGAAAAGAGTTCCTAGATATACTGCTAAGGGTAAAATGAAAGGCACAGAACACTATGTACAGCACTTGTTAATAATAAAAATAATATAAGCTAATAGTTACATAGCTCATACAAGTGCTACTCACTGCTGTAAGCGCTTTATGAATATTGGTCCATTTAAATCTCACCACAGCTCTGTGATGAAAATACTGTTCTTAATTTCTACTTTGGACACCAGGAATCTGAGGCACTAAGAGGTAAATGACTTAACCAAGGTCACACAGCTAATAAGTGGCAGTGCCAAGATATGAACCCATGTGAGAAGGTTCCATAATCTATGCTTTTGACCAATAACCATGCAGTCACTATACATAAACTGGTATTTGCAAATGCATAGAAAAAAAGACTGGAAGGATACAGACTGCACTATTAACAACAGTTATCTCTGGAGAGGAGAAAGTGACAGGGACTTACTGCTTGAATCTTTTACAATGAAAACATCTTTGTGGAATATTTGTGCTATTAAAACAAAACAATACAATGATAGTTTAAAGACAAAGACAAAGCGCATGCAAACACAGGAACTGGTTGATATTTTCCCTGGATGTCTGCTACTTCTAAGAACTAGAACAGATAACTTCCTTCTAAGCTGATCTCATCTGCTCAGAGACATCTCATAGACTCTTTCTCCCCTTAAACGATGTCCCTCCCTTCACAAATCATTTAATATAGCTCTCCATCCATAATTCTCAACTCCCACCCTGCCTAGCAGTAACCAGAAACCACCCTCCTTAGGTGCCAATAGAGGCTAAGCAGAGAACCTGGATCCCACCCAGCAGTAATGAGGTAGTTCCCTTTCCTTTTTATGTCAGAGCACTATAAGAAGAAGCCAGCTAAAAGTTTAAAGAAAGTTTAAATACGATCCAAAGTTTCATAAATAATACCCCAAATGTCCAGTTTCAATTAAAAAATCATTCATCATTCCAAAAAACAAGAAATCTCAAATAATGAAAAAGTCTATCAACGATGTCAAAACTAGGATGACAGATATGATTGTCTGAAAGATTTGAGAGAAGCCATCATAAAATGCTTTAACAAGCAATGATGATCATACTTGAAACAAATGAAAAAAATAAATTTCAGCAAAGAAACAGAAGGTCTAGGCAAATAAACAGAAAATATAAAGAAGAACTAACTGAAATTTTAGAATTGAAA
This sequence comes from Myrmecophaga tridactyla, assembly GCA_004026745.1. NCBI lineage: Eukaryota > Metazoa > Chordata > Mammalia > Pilosa > Myrmecophagidae > Myrmecophaga > Myrmecophaga tridactyla. The sequence goes on from PVIY010030170.1 coordinate 1,362, forward strand.
AACCAAAATAAGCTCAACAGATGAGCTCAACAGCAGAATGGAAAGAAGAATCAGTAAACCAGAAGACAGAATAGAAAGTACCCAATCTGAACATCAGAGAGAAAATTGACTTTAAAAAATGAACAGACCCTCAGGGATCTGTGGGATTATAAGAAAAGAGCTAAAATTTGTGTCATCAGAGCTCCAGAAGGAGAAAAGAGGGTAGGGCTGAAAAAATAATGGCTGAACACTTCCTAAATAGATTCAAGAAGATGAGCAAACTCCCAACAAGATAAGTCCAAATAAAAACACACCAATATACAACACATTGAAACTTCTGAAAAGTTAGGACATTGAAAAAAATCTTGCAAGAAGTAAAAGAGAAATGACATTTCACCTATAGGGTAAAAAACAATTTGAATAATAACAGCTTTTTCAAAAACAGGGGTAAATAATTTAGTTTACTAAATTAAATTTGATGATGGAAGCAAAAATCATAACACTATCTGATGTGATTCTAAATTCATGTGGAGGAAATATTTAAGATTATTATAATTGGGGAGGGCAAAAGTATTGTTTAAAGGGAAGAAAGGTTTCTATATTTCATCGAACTGATAAAAGAATATCAGTAGACTGTGGTAAGTTATGTATATAAAATGTAATACTTAGAGCAAATACTCAAAAAACTATACAAAGAGATATACCCCAAAACACTTAGATAAATAAAAATGGAATCCTAATAAATGTCCAAATAAGCACCAGGAAGTCAGGAGAAAGAAAACAGAATTAAAAACAGAAAAAAAAAATAAAGTGGAAGACTTAAGCCCTAACATAGCAATAATTACATTAAATATAAGGATAAGGCAGACCATGGTGGCTCAGTGGCAGAGTTCTCACCTGCCATGCTGAAGACCTGGGTTTCATTCCCGGTGCCTGCCCATGTAAACCTAAGTGTAATTACATGTAAAAACAGAGACTGGCAGAGTAGATTTTTAAAACATGATCTAACAACATAGTATCTACCAGAAAATTATTTCAAATATATCATTTTAGACAGGTTGAAAGTAAAAGAATGGTAAAAAATATATCGTTAATACATTACCTAAAAGGAAGCAGGAAAATTAATAATAGGGGACACTGTGTGTGAGAGTATATAAGGAACTCTACTTTCTGCATGATTTTTCTGTAAGCCTAAAATCGCTGTAATGAAAAATAAAGTTTACCCTGCATTAAACTGTTGATTCAGTGGAAAAAATCTTGGCCTGTGATTGAAGTATATTAAATTTCATTTTAGTTTAATTCTAAAAAAAAAAAAAAGAGAAGAAAAGCAGAAGTAATTACATTAATAGTAAATAAAATAGACTTGAGAACACAGAAAATTACCAGAGACAGAAAAGGACATTAAATAATGGTAAAACAGTTGGTCCACCATGAATATGCAATTTTAAATGTGCATACACAAAACAACAGGGCTGTAAGATACATCCAGAAAAAACTTACAGAGCTGAAAGGAAAAGGAAAAAAAAAAAAGACAAATCCACAATTATAGTTGGAGCCATCAATACCCCTATCTCAGAAATTGAGAGATCAGAAGAAAATCAGCAAGGATATAGAAGAAACCAAACTCTGAACCAACAGAATCTGATCAACATTAATAGAACACTCCATCCAAAGACCGCATTCTTTTTAAACCCATGGATCATATACCAAAGAGGACCACATTTTAGGACATAAAGCAAAACTCAACAAATTTAAAAGAACCAAGTATATAGAGTATATTCTCTAGCCACAATGAAATCAAAATACAGATATCAATAAAAGAAAGATTACAGGAAAATCTCCAAATCCTTGGAAACTAAAAACACACTTCTAAATACTTCATTGGTCAAAAATAGTCTCAAGGGAAAATTTTAAAAATACATTGAACTGAATGAAAATTAAAATACAGCATATCAAAGTACTAAATACATACATTAGAAATGAGGAAAAGTCTCAAATCAATACTCTAATCTTCCACCTCAAGAATCTAGAAAAAGAACAAAATAAACCCAAAGCAGGCATAAGGAAGGAAATACTAAAGAGTAGAAATTAGCGAAATTGAAAACAGAAAATAGAGAAAAGCAATGAAACAAAGAGCTGTTTTTGAAAAGATCAGGAAAATTAACAAAACCTCTAGCAAGACTGACAAAGAAAAAAGAGAGCTGTTACGAAATACCAATATCTGAAATAGATTATATTATTACAGACATTGCAGACATCAAAAGGATAATAAGAAAATTTATACAAAATTCTAAAAATACACTCAGATGAAACAGAGTAATTCCTCATAAACCAGAAATGACTACAACTCACCCAATAGGAAGTAAATTATTTGAACAGCCCTGTAACTACTAAGGAAATTGAATTAATAATTTTAAAAATTCCAAAAAGGAAATCTTCAAGCTAAGATGGTTTCACTGGAGAATTCTACCTAGTATTTAAAGAATACAAATTCCACACAATCTGTTCCAGGAAACAGAGAGGAAGGAAGACGTCCCAATTAATTTAATGACGCTAATATTATCCTAATACCAAAAACAGACAGCACACACACACAAAACATGGTCCAATATTCTCATGAACACTGAAACAAAAATTCTTTAAATATTAGCAAATAGAACTCAGTAATAATTGGAAAAAACTATACACCATGACCAAGTGAAGTGGGGTTTATTCCAAGGATGCAAGGCTGGTCCAATATTAAAAAATAAATCAGTGTAATCCATTATATTAAAAGACTAAAGAAGAAAAAAAATCACATGATCATATCATTAACTAGATGCAGGAAAAGTATATGACAAAATCCAATACCCATTCATGATAAAAAGTCGCAGAAAAATAGAATAGAGGAAAACTTTCTCAACTTGATAAAAAGCATCTAAAAAAATTTATTGCTAATATCATCATAATAATAATGGTAAAAGAATGAATGTTTTCCCCCTTACATTCAGGAATAATACCACTCTTATTCAACACAGTGCCTGATGTTCTAGACATTGCAATAAGAAAAGTAAATAAAAGGCACACAATTCAGAAAGGAAGAAATAATGACATGAATGTCTGTATAGAAAATACCAAGAAATCTACAAAATCTTCCTAGAACTAATAAATGAGTTCAGCAAGGTCACAGGAGACATGGTAAACATATATGAAAATGAAAAATACAATTCCATGTACAATTGCTCAAAATAAAAAATAAATAACTTGATTTAAATTTACCAAAACATTTACAGACCTTGAATGAAGAAAACCAAAAAATGCTCATGAAAAAGATGCAAGAGCTAAATAAATGGAGAGACATACTATGTTCATGAACTGGAAGACTCAACATAGTAAAGATGTGAATTGTCCTCTAACTGAAAAACAGATTTAACACAATTCCTGTCAAAGCCCCAGCAAGAGTTTTTGTAAATACAGATAAGATTATTCTAGAATTTATTTAGAAAGATAAAGGAATGAGAATAGTTAAAACAAATTTGAAAAGGAAAAATAAAGTGGGATACATTAGTTTACTCAATTTCAAGATTCATATATCTACACTAATCAATACCTCATGGTATTGGTGGAGCAATAAACACACAGATCAATGGAACAGAATAAAGAACCACTCAAACGTGCCCAACTGATTTTTTTTTTACATGGGTAGGTGAGAGCTCTGCCTGCTGAGCCACCGTGGCCCGCCCTACCCAACTGAATTTGACAAAGATTCAAAATGGATCACAAACTTAAATGTGATACCATAAAACTTTTAGAAAAAAAAAGTAGAGGAGGATACCATCAGTATTAGGGCTAGGCAAAGAGATAAGTTGGCATCAAAAACATGACCCACAAATGAAAAAATTTCTAAATTGGACTTCATCAAAATTATAAACTTTACTCTGTAAAAGATAAAAACACAAGCTATAGACTGAAAGAAAGAATTCTTCAAACCACTTATCCAACAAAGGACTCATACCCAGAATAAATAAACAATTTCAAAACTCAACAGGGACATCCAGCAAGATGGTGAAGTGAAGTGGATTGAGTTCACTCCTGCTCTGTCCAACAAGACAGGCGACCAGGAGAAAATGACAGGGACTGCAGTCCCAGGGTGGGGGTAAACAACAGGGTCTCTGCCCTATATTCGAGAGGAGGGAGGTGGGGAGAGCAGGACAGGAAGAGTGGGATGGGTCGAGTGACCATGATCCCTGGCTACAGCTGGCTGTGGCATGAGGGGATGTGTGACTGTAGGAAACAGACTGTCCCTCCAGTCCAGCTGCCTCAGCTGCTGGCTAGGGAAACCTCTCTACCTTGGTCCATAGTTAACAGTGCCTGCAAGGAGTCCAGAGGTGGACCCAATGGTCCAACGCAGGGTGCTGGGCCACCAGCTGCTAGGATCACTTGTCAGACGCGCACTGTGTGTCAGCTGATCCCCCAGGTGCTGGGTGGCTCCCCAGTCCTGGGGGCCAGGAAAAACACCCCTCCCCACCCCCGCGTGCAATCTTTGAACTGCTGAAGTGTGTGTGTGTGGGGGGGGGCCTGCCAGAGGGTGGAGGAGCGTCGGGAGCGCCACCTGCTGGCGAGAAGTGGTAAGTGCCGGCCGACTACTGTAGTTGGGGAGGTGGGGAACTTGAGGGGAGGAGGTGTCCTGGGATCGCCACCTGTTGTGCAAGCAGGCTAATTCCCTACCTGCCTAGGTTTTTATCTTTTTCCTAATATTCTTTTTTTCTTTTTCCCTTCTTTTTTGTTTAAATATATATATTTATATTTCTTAATTACTATAATAATTGTTTTTAATTACTTCTTATTTTCATATATATTCTATATTTTTATAGTCTCACTGTTTTTTATATTATCTTTAATGATCCTATTTTATTTATTTTTAAATTTATTGCAAAAAATAACATATATACAAAAAAGTAATAAATCTCAAAGCATATCGTAACAATTAGTTGTAGAACAGACTTCAGAGTGTGGTATGGGTTACGATTCCACAATTTTAGGTTTTTATTTCTAGTACTACAGGACACTGGAGACTAAAAGAAATATCAGTATATTATTATTATTCAGCAATCATACTCATTTGTTAAACTCACCTTCTTTGATCTTATTTTCTATTTTATTCACTTTTTTTTTTCTTAAATCTCTCCAGATTTAAGAGATTTTTTCTTAAATCTCTCTCTGGGCACCAGTTTGAGTTCATTCCCAATATATCTTGGGGTGTCTCCTTCTGACTCTGAGGCTTACTACTATTGAGCTATTGTTCTTGTTGTTTTTTCATATTTTTATTATATCCTTATTTTATTTTATTGGGTGCATGGGCTGGGAATCGAACCTGGGTCTCTCACATGGTGGGTAGCCATTCTACCACAGAAGTATTCATGCACCCTGGCCTAGCTTTTAATAGACTCTCAACTTGAACTGCATTCCCCACATGAGATCCAGACCCTGGTTTGGTGGGGAGTAACTGACAAACCAAGTGCAAAACCAAAAAATATAAAACTTTATAAGAGTGAAGGAAACCAACTTGCCAAATAACCACAGTAAGTTACAAGAGATTTGTTTACAAGAGACAAATTCTTAGACTCAAGGTCACAATTAGATTGAAAGTGAAAGGATGGAAAAAGATCTTCTCTGTAAGCTATAAACAAAACAAAACATGAGTAGCTATACTAATATAAGATAAAAAGACTTTAAATGTAAAGATATCATAACAAAGAATGACACTACATATTAATAAAAGGGACAACTCACCAAGAGGAAATAACAATCATAAATGTTTATGCTCCCAATCAAGGAGCTCCAAAGTACATGAGGCAAACATTGGCAAAATTGAAGGGCGCTATAGACGTTTCAACAGCAGTAGTGGGAGACTTCAATACACCACTGTCCCCTATAGACAGAACACCAGACAGAGGATCAACGAAAGAGAGAACTTAAACAATGGGATAAATAAATAAGACCAACATATATAGATAATTATACCCAAAACAACAGGATATACATTTTTCTCTAGCACACACAGAATGTTCTACAGGACAAATCATATGCTGGGACAAAAACTGAATCTTTATAAATTTAATTAGACTGAAATTATCCAAAGCACTCTCTGTCTACAACGTAATGTAACTGGTGAAAGCTCACCAGAGCTTTCACAAATATATGGAGATTAAATAACACATTCAAATAATCAGTGGGTCAAGGAAATAATTACTAGAGAAGTCAGTAAATATCTGGAGACAAATGATAATGAAATACGATATATCAAAACTCATGGGATGTGACAAAGGCAGTGCTGAGAGGGAAATTTATTACACTAAATGTCTATATTAAAAAACAAGAATGAGCAAAACATGAGAATTTAACAGCTCACCTGGAGAAGTTAGAGAAAAAAAAGCAAACTAACCACAAAGAAAATAAAAGAAGATAAATAACAAAGATTAAAGCAGAAATAAACAAACTGGAGAACAATAAAAAAATAGAGTCAACAAAAACAAAAGTTGGTTCTTAGAGAAAATCAATAAAATTGATGAACCCATAGATGGACTAATAAAGAAAAAAAGAGAAAGGATGCAAATAAACAAAATCAGAAATGAGAAGAGGGTCAATACTACAGATAATGAAGAAATTTTAAAAATCATAAGAGAATATTATGAACAACTACCTGCCAACAAACTAGACAACTTAGATGAAAAGGACAAATTCCTAGAAACACATGAATTACCTATACCAATTTCAAAGAGATAGAAGATTTCAACAAACCAATCACAAGTAAAGAAGTCAATCAGTCATCAAAAATCTTCCCATAAACAGAAGCCCAGGGTCAGACGGCTTCCAAACATTCCAAAAGGAACTAACACCAATCCTGCTCAAAATCTTCCAAAAATTTGAGAAAAAAGGAATGCTACCTAACTCACTGTATGAAGCTAATATCACTCTAATACCAAATCCAGATAAAGACGCTACAAAAAAAGAAAACTACAGACCAATCTCCCTAATGAACAGAGGTGCAAAAATTCTTGACAAAATACTTGCAAATCAAATCCAACGGCACATTAAAATAATTACACATCATGACCAACTGGGGTTTCTACCAGGAATGAAAGGTTGGTTCAACACAAGAAAATCAATCAATGTAATACAGCAGGTTAACAAATTGTGATGGCAAAATCATACAATCATACTGACTGAAAGTATTTGACGAAGTCCAGCATCCTTTCCTGACAAAAACACTTGAAAAGGTAGAAATCAAAGGAAACTTTCCCAATATCATAAATGGCATATAAAACACGCGTAGCCAGCATCATACTTAATGGTGAGAGACTGAAAGCATTCCCCCTAAGACCCTAAGTGAGACAAGGGATGGCCACTGTCACCACTTATTATTCAACACTGTACTAGAATTCCTAGCTGGAGCGATTAGACAGGAGAAAGAAAAGGCATTCAAAGAGGAAAAGAAGAAGTAAAACTTCCATTATTTGAAGATAATATGATCCTATACTTAGAAAACCCTGAGAAAACAAAGGCAAAACAAATTCAGGAAAGTGGTGTGATACAAGATTAATTTACAAAAATCAGTAATGTTTCTATACCAATTCCATTCAAAGTAGAAACCAAAGGAATCAGGTATCTAAGAACAAGCCTAACCAAGGATGTCAAGGACTTGTACACAGAAAAATATAAAAAAATTGCTAAAAGAAATTAAAAATGACTGAAATAGATGGAAAGACATTCCATGGTCACAGATAGGATGGTTGAATGTTGTTAAGATGCCAACTCTACCCAAACTGATCTATAGATTCAATACAATATCAATAAAAATTCCAACAACCTACTTTAAAGACCTGGAAAAGCTGGTAATCAAATTTATTTGGAAGGTAAAGAGACCCCGAATAGCTAAAGATATCAGAAAAAAGAACAGTGAAGTGGGAGGACTATTACTTCCTGACTTTAACGCTTACTATAAAGCCACAGTGGTCCAAACAGCACAGCACTGTCACAAAGGCAGAAGCATCATCCAATGGAACAGAATAAAGAATGCAGAGACAGACAACCCAATTTATGGACAACTGATCCTCAATAAGGTCCCCAAATCCTTTCTGAAGGACCTTATTTCTATTTGAAAACAGAATAGTCTTCAATAAATGGGCCTGGGAAAATTAGATTTCAATAGCCCAAAGAATGAAAGAGCTCTTAAAAAAAAAAAAAGAATGACAGAAAGAAAGAAAGGAAGGAAGAAAAAAAGAAATAACAAAGGATCCTTACCTTATACTCTATACAAAAATTAACTCAAATTGGATCAAACACCTAAATATAAGAACCAGTACAATAAAGCTTCTAGAAGAAAATGTAGGGGGAAACCTCCAAGGTCTAATAATAAGAGACAGCTTCCTAAACTTTACTCCAAAACACAAGCAACAAAGAAAAAAAACAGATAAATGGGAGCTCCTCAAAATCAAATGTTTCTGCACCTCAAAAAGACTTTGTCAAAAAGGTGAAGAGGCAGCCAACTCAATGAGAGAAAATATTTGGAAATCACATATTGGACAAAGTTTTGATATCCTGTATACATAAAGATACAACTCAAAAACAAAAGTACAAACAACCCAATTATAAAATAGGCTAAAGATATGAATAGGCATTTTTCTGAAAAGCAAATACAGATGGTTCAAAAGCACATGAAGAGATGCTCATTTTCATTAGCTATAAGGGAAATGCAGATCAAGACTACAATGAGATACCACACTACACCTATAAGAATGGCTGCTATTAAACAAACAGGAAACTACAAATGCTGTAGAGGATGTGGAGAAATTGGGACACTTATGCACTGCTAGCGGGAATGTATAACGTTACAGCGACTATGTAAGACAGTTTGGCAGTTTCTTTGGAAATGAGATATTGAGCTGCCCTATGACCCAGCAATAGCACTACCTGATATATACTCAGAAAAGCCAAAAGCAGTGACATAAACAGATATTTGCACACTGATGTTCACAGCAGCATTATCCACAATTGCCAAAAGATGGAAATAATCCAAATGCCCATGAACAGATGAGTGAATTAACAAAACGTGGTATATACATCTGATGGAATATTATGCAGCAATAAAACAAAATGAAATCCTGAAGTACATAACAAGATGGATGAGCCTTGAGGACATAATGCTCAGTGAAATAAGTCAGACATAAAAGGATAGATCCTGTGCACCTCCACTTTTATGACCACGGTAAAGGTAAAATTCTAGGCTTATAATACCAAGTATAGGAGACTTAGAGATACATTGAAGCTAAAGATGGGTGAACAGTTAACTAATGAGGTTGGACTCCAATGTAAGGAAATAGATAGGAGTAAAGGTGGTTCTCCAGTGGGTCTTTAGTAACACTACCATTCTGAAGGTGGACAGGATTGAAAGGGGTCGTATAGACCTATGTGTCCCACTAACACTACAATATAAATAAGCTCTTGCATGAACTATTTCAAAGGTATGATTACTGAACAAAGAGTGTTTAAGTTCGGGTATAGGGGAAAACTGCTACTGCATGCTACAGGCTATGTTTAACAGGAAAACAGCAGCAGTACCACAGCAATATCAGGGATAAATAATGCGGGCAGGGGCAAAAGATAAGGGGAGGTTTAGATTTCCTATTTGGTGAGGATTTATTGGTGATCTTTCTCTTGGGAACAATGAAATTATCTAAAATTGAGAGTGCTGATATACTGTGGACTTTGGACATTATACATGATGCCTAATGAATGTAGGTGGCTGAAGGATGCACTGACTGAGAAGTAGATTGGTGAAAGATGGTGTAAACATATGATCGAATACTGTGCTGCTACAAAAAGGAACGAAGTTTTGAGGCATGCAGCCTCATGAATGAACTTGTGGGATGTTTGGTGAGGCAAAATAAGCCAGAAAAAATGAGCAATTACTGTATGGTCTCCTTTACAAAATGCTTATAAGAAAACTGGGGCCTAGATTGTAAGCTCTTATAGCAGTCACATTTAGTTACTGAGAAATAATTATTATATAAAAATTATTATATAAAAAATAAATTATTATTTCTGGATTTTGGGAGGCTCTTTTATATATGTATAACCTGGTGATTAGAGATAAGAACAAAGCCAATCAGGTCAGGATTAAGGTAATTCAGAACACAGGGGTAAGGAAGACATTGACTGTATTTTAGAACCTCACCTACTCTTTGAGACCAAAGGAAGAAAGGTTCATGTTGTCCGGAAACTAAATTTTCTGTAGCAAATAATCTAACACAACCTGTCTGAATAGCTCATTTAAACAATCCAAATACAGGGAGCCCAGAATAAGAATGAGATCCTTTAATCCTCTATGGCTTAATGTAATGCTTGGTTACATCCTAAAATATATTAAGCAGATAATCAAAAAGCATTGGCAAAGTCCCTTGAGGGTCGGGAGAAAAAATATGGAACCATTAAACTTTATCACTACAGAAACTCAGATACTGTATCAAACATTAGGGACACCCAAATCAATAGGCCAAGCCCTTGATCTTGACGCTTACTCTTGTGAAGCTTACGTATGTAATAGAGAAGTTTAGCCTACCTATAGGTATGCCTAAGAGTTACTTCTGGAGGACCTTTTTTGTTGCTTGGATGTGGCCTCACTCTTTCTAAGCCCAACTCTGCAAGTGAAATCACTGCCCTTCTCTCTAGGTGGGACATGACATCCACGGGTGAATATCTATCTCCCTGGCAGCATGTGAGATAACCCCCAGGGAGGAGTCTGGCCCTGGCACCCTGGGATCGACAATGCCATCCTGACCAAAAGGGGAAAAGAAGTATAACAGATAAGGTATCAGTGGCTGAGAGAGCTCAAATAGAGCCAAAAGGCTACTCTGGAGGTCACTCTTACACAAGCTTCAGTTAGATATTGCTACCTATCATAATTTGCCAAACCCCAACCAAAACCATTTCAGCAAATCCTAAAGAATACTTACGGCAATATATAAAATTCTACAAAGGTTCCAGGCACTAGGGTAACTTTCCAGAGACCTACACCCCCCAGATGGGTCTCTGGACAAGATAAGTCCTGAAACCTAGAGGGGCCAGCCTCTCCAGTACATCAGCTAGATCCATCTTCCTACCCCATATTACTGACAGCCCATTCCAACATGAAAAAGTTAGAATGGCCATAGCCCAAATACCCATAAAGAGTGGGAGAAAGATCAAAGATGATGGTGAAGTTATACAGAGAAGGTAGGGTTTAACAAACGAGTACGATTGCTGAGTCATTATATTGATTTTTCCATTAGTCTCCAGTATCTTAGAGCAGCTAGAAGCAAAAACCTAAAACTGCAGAACTGTAACCCATACCAAACTCTGAAATCTGTTCTACAACTAACTGTTGTGCTGTGCTTTGAAATTTATTGCTTTTTTGTATATACGTTACTTTTCCCAAAAAAGAAAAAAAAAGTTGATTGTGATGATAAAAAATATGTATTCCTTTTAGCCTCCAATGTTCTGGAGCAGCTATAAGGAAAAATCTAAGAGGATGGTATGGTAACCCATGACAAACGTTGGGATCTGTCCTGTAACTACTAGTTGAAGAGTGCTTTGAAAACTACTGCTTTTTTCTTTCTTTGATTTGTATATATGTTATATTATACAATTTAAAAAGTTAAAAAAAAAAAGACCTAAAAGGAAGAGCCAGTACCATAAAACCTCTAGAAGGAAAGAGAGGTTTCTTCAAGATCTAGAAAGAAGAGGTAGGTTCTTAAAGTTCACACCTAAAAGGCAAGCAGTGAAAGAAAAAATAGACAAATGGGAACTCCTTAAGATCAAGACCTTTACACCTCAAAAGACTTTGTTAAAAAAGTGAAGACACAGCCAACTCAATGGGAGAAAATATTTGGAAACCACATATCGGAAAAAGGCTTGATATACTGTGCACATGAAGAAATTATACAGCTCAACAACAAAAGAACAACTCAATTATAAAATGTGCAGAAGATATAATAGACATTCTGAAGAGCAAATACAAATGGCTAAAAAGCACATGAAAAAATGCTCATTTTCATTAGCTATAAGGGAAATGTAGATCAAGACTACAATGAAATATCACTTCACATCTGTAAGAATGGTTGCTATTAAACAAACAGAAAATTACAAATGTTGGAGAGGATGTGGAGAAATAGGAACATTTATTCACTGTTGGTGGGAATGTATAATGGTGTAGCCACTGTGGAAGACAGCTGGCAATTCCTGAGAAAACTAAATATCGAGTTGTCCTATGACCCAGTAATACCATACTTGGTACATACCCAGAAGAGCTGAAGGCAATGACACAAACAGACATTTGAACACTGATGTTCACAGCGGCACAATTCACAATCGCCAAAAGATGGAAACAATACAAATGCCCATCAATAGATGACAGGATAGGCAAAATTTAGCATACACAAAAAATAGAATATTATGCAGCAGTAAGACAAAATGATGTCCTAAAACATATGACAATGTGGATGAAACTCAAGGACATAATGCTGAATGAAATAAGTTAGACACAAAAGGACACTATATGATTTGCTATGACTCTGGTAAAGGTAATTTCAGAGATATAACAGTAGAATATTGCAGACCTAGCGGTACACAAAAGCTGGAGATGGAGGAAAGGCTCCCCAAAGAGGTTCAGTGTAAATGTAAGTGGACGGATAGAAGTGATGGTAACTAATCACCAGGTTTATAAGTGACACTGTCATACTGAAGGTGGATATGATGGAAAGGGGATGTATAGAGTCATGTATCCCACTAAGTAAGTTCTCACATGAACTATTTCCATGGTTCGACTGTGGACAAAGAGTCAATAGCGGTGGGGTATAAGGGGGAAACTAAAAGTACATGCTATGGCCAATAGTTAACAGGAAAACATCAGCAGTACCACAGCAATACCAGGGGTAACTAACTGGGTATGCGGGGGACAGGGAGAGGAACGAGTGATTATGGGCAGTTTTGATTTGATAGTTGGTGACATGTTTGCTGTTTGTCATTATGGATGTTTAAGTTTGTAAAAGCTGGTGATATGCAATATACCAGAACAGGAACGGCTTTAAAAAATGGAAATTTATTAAGTTGCAAGTTTACAGTTAAAGAGGTAGGAAAGCAAACTAACTCATTCTATGAAGCCAACATCACCCTAATACCAAAGCCAAACAAAGATACTACAAGAAAAGAAAATTACAGATCAATCCCTTTAATGAATATAGATGCAAAAATCCTCAACAAAATACTTACAAATTGAATCCAGCAGCACATTAAAATAATTATACACCATGACCAAGTGGGATTTATTCCAGGTATGCAATGCTGGTTCAACACAAGAAAATCAATCAATGTACTAAACCATACCAATAAATCAAAGCAGAAAAACCGCATGATCATCTCAATTGATGCAGAAAAGGCATTTGACAAAATTCAGCAGCCTTTCTTGATGAAAACACTTCAAAGGACAGAAATAGAAGGGAACTTCCTCAAAATGATAAAGGGAATATATGAAAAACTCACTTCATATTCAATGGGGAAAGACTAAAATCTTTCCCTCTGTTCTAGTTTGCTGGCTGCGGGAATGCAACACACCAGAGACGGATTGGCTTTTAATAAAAGGGGATTAATTTTGTTTGTTCTTCAGAGGAAAGGCAGCTAACTTTCCACTGAGGTTCTTTCTTATGTGGAAGGCACGGGATGGTCTCTGCTGGTCTTCTCTCCAGGCCCTTGGGTTCCAACAACTTTCCCCCGGGGTGACTTCCTTCTCCATCTCCAAAGGCCTGGGCTGAGCTGCAAGTGCTGAGATGAAGAATGCCGAGCTGCTTAGGCTGTGCTACGTTGCGTTCTCTCATTTAAGCACCAGCCAATTAAGCCAAACGTCACTCATTGCAGCAGACACGCCTCCTAGCTGACTGCAGATGTAATTGGCAACAGATGAGGTTGACCTACCGTTGGCTTATGTCCGCAGCAACAAGACTAGGTATGCTCACCTGGCCAAGCTGACAAATGAATCTAACTAACACACCCTCTAAGATCAGGAACAAGACAAGGATACCCACTGTCACAATGTCACTCAACACTGTGCTGGAAGTTTTAGCCAGAGCAATTGGACGAAAAAAAAAAAAAAAAAGAAAGGAATCCAAATTGGAAAGGAAGAAATAAAACACTGTCTGCAGTTGACATGATAAGTGGAAAACTCCAAAATATGTATAGCAAAGCTACGAGAGCACAGCACTAGAGTACAGCAAAGTGGCAGGGTAAAAGACCAATATCCAAAAATCAGTAGTGTCTCTAAACACTAGTAATGAGCAATCTGAGAAGGAAATCAAGAAAAAATTTCATTTCTGATAGCAACACCCCCAAATAAAATATTTAGGAATAATTTAACTAAGGACAGAAAAGATTTTGTATGCAGAAAACTATAAGAAATTGCTAAAAGAAATCATGGACGACCTAAATAAATGGAAGGGCATATTGTGTTCATGGACTCGAAGACTAAATGTAGTTAAGATGTCAATTCTACCCAAATCGATTTATAGATTCAATGCAATACCAATTAAAATCCCAACAACTTAAATGGCAGAAATAGAAAAACTACTAGCCAAATTTATCTGGAAGAGCAGGGTGCCCCAACTATCTAAAAACATACGGAGAAAGAAAAATGAAGTGGGAGGTCTTACACTACCTGACTTTAAAGCATATTACAAGCAGTCGAAACAGCATAGTACTGGCATAAAAATAGGTCTATTGACCAAGGGAATCAAATTGAGTGTTCAGAAATAGACCTTCTCATCTATGGACAATTGATCTTTGATAAGGTGGTCAAGACAGCCCAACTGGGACAGAGTAGCCTCTTCAATAAATGGTGTTTGAAGAACTGGATAGCCATAAGCAAAGGAATGAAAGAAGACCCATATCTCACACCTTATATAAAAAATTAACTCAAAAATGGGTCAAAGACCTAAACGTTAGAGCTAATACCATAAATTTTTAGAAGAAAATGTAGGGAAATATCATATAAATCTTGTGATAAAGGTGGTTTCCTAGACCTTATACCCAAAGCATGAGCAGTAAAAAAAAGAAATAGTAAATGAGAGCTCCTCAAAATTAATCAACAATCTATGGAATAAGTCATTAGTGGGAACCAGAGTCAAAGCTCAAAACTCATGGATGGTTGGGGATTGAGGGTGGGGTGGCTAGAAGAACATCAGCCCAGCTGCTTTATAAACACCATCAGGCAGTTTAAATCACTATTTCTGATAGAATCATTCTAACAACATGTTTGCTTCTGGCAAATCTCCTGGATGCCAGGCACTATGCTGAGTATTTCATGTGTACATGCAGAGGCAGATCTACTCCCGTGGGGCCAGAGCTCCACAGGACAAAGGAGAATGTGGAGGGAAAATATAAGAGAATTAACCAAAGTTTGCTAATCCTGTCCACAGGAATCAAAGACTAAGGGCTAGTCATAAAACCACTTTTCTAGTTTTCAATAAATCTCAGTTTAATGTATTTTCTAACAAAACAAAAAGGAGGAACACCTGGTGCCTTTTATCAAAACAAGATCTGACTCCAAAAATAAACTGATTTGTGAGGCAGGACTTAGTCTGTGGTTATTTTTTGCAGTAAGGATTAGCCCTTAAACAGCAAAGCTATGTGTAGAAGGAACTGAAGATAGCAGGCACAAGCTATGGCCCCTTGTTTCTGCATTTACTTTATGACGGCAGAGTTTCATGAGGGGGCAACTGCCTGAAGCTTTGGGATCTCAGTTTTCTCTGGCTCATGAATAACAAGGGTGGTTCTCCTGCCCTGCTAGGGGCCTCCAACCACAAATTCAGCCTTCTGGAGATCCGAGTGAGAACGATGATCAAAGTGGACACATAACTATGTCTTGTATCTTCCACTTAATAACTACCATGTTTTTAATAAGATATTGTTATCATCTTCAAACAATTTTCATGACAGAGCCAACTTTTTAAAATTTCTTGAGCAATACATAAAAAATACTAGTTTGTCTAAACCTCACCAGCATTGTGTAGCCTTTTTAAAAAAATATTTTCTACTTTGATAAGTAGAAAACAAGGCCTTATATGCAGGTTTATGATTTTAAAACTACCTCTTCCTATGCCACACACAGCCCACTGGCTCTCCAAGTAACCCCAAACCCCCACGTTTGATAGTTCAAGTACTTACAACTTCCAATTATTCAGAATATTCCAAATACATTTAAAGCATATATAAATTATGTAGGTCCAATGGTTTTTAAGAAATGTTTTGTTATGTAATTTCAGAAATAAACAGCAATGTTGAGAGAAGGGGAGATGAGGGAAGAGGGAGAGCAGAAAGAAAGCAATGAGAAACGGCAACCTGCAGGACGACTTGCCCATTTGCTGCTCACTAAGGTCATGGCAAGGCTGGCTCCCCAGTGTGCTAGAGCAGGAAGAAGCAAGAGCTAAATAAACATAACCTCTGGGCTTTTCTAATCAAGTTTTGGATCTCAACTGTTGTGCTCTCTGGGGGACCCTGCTCACACAGACCCTCTCCCTCCTGTATCTTCAATCTTTCCTCATGGCTGGTTCCTTTTATCAGCAATTAAACAAGTTCCCACCTTTAAATATTTAAAAAAAAAAAAACAGGCTCCCAATCATGTGTCATCCTCTAACTACCACTCTCTCTCCAGACTCTCCTTTAAAAGCTGTCCACAAACTGAGAGTGGGGACATGAATGGACATGTGGACACTAGCGTTTATAATGGCAGTGCTCCCGATTCTAAATGGATGGAGGTGGCCTAAGGGTACAATGACTGAAGGAAGGAAGGGGGAACTGCAGTGAATACATATAATAGACTACTGAGTGGCTGCAAAAAGGAATGAAAATGTGAGGGATGCAACTAGGTGAATGAACTTTAAGGACAGTATGTTAAATGAAATGGCAGAAACAAAAGACAAATATTATCATGCCTCACTCATATGGACTAACTATAATGTACAAAGTCAGAGAATCGAAGTCGAGAGCATGGGTTATCAGGCTGGGGCCTATCGTAAAGGGTCCGAGACTGTAAGCTCTTACAGCAGTCTACACGTATTCAGATGTTGTAACTATTATTCCTGAATTCTGAGATACTGAGCTATTAGAGTATGTCATGGTCTTTCCCTGAAACTTCAGGTATGTACGTGACACCTGAGACTCTGAGTTAGAGCACTGAAGTTACAAGAGTCAGCATTACCCCACACCACAACTGCTGAAAGAATGACCAGACTCCACTAGAGATATGATGTGGATAGGACTAAGGTAAATCAGAATTCTGGGTAAAAGATGATGTGGTACATATTTTAAAACCTCAAGTTCTGTGTGAAATCAAAGGAAGGGATGTTTTGCTGTAAAATTTATATTTTGGGTAACCCATTATCTAATTTAACTTGTATGATCAGTTTATTTGAATACCTTTAATTACATGGAATCTTGTACAGGGTGTGAGATTCTGTTGGTTTGTACAGGTTAGTGAGATGCTGCAATAGACCCCAGAGTAATTTAGGCAGAAAATTAAAAAGTATTTGCAAAGTCCCTTGGGGGACTGGGAAAAAAGGAGGAAATATTAAAGTTCCCCATTTGGAGAATTCTTGATATTCTTGCAAGCAGTGGGGATAACCAATTAAATAGGCTGAACACTCGATCTTAGGGTTTGCCCCTATGAAACTTATTCCTATAAAGGACAAGCTAAGCCTACTTATAATTATGTCTAAGAGTCATCCCAAAGAACCTCTTTTGTTGCTCAGACATGGCTTCTCTCTCTAAACCAATTCGGCAGCTAAACTCACTGCCCTCCACACTACATGGGACATGACTCCCAGGGGTGTAACTCTCCCTGGCAACATGGGACAGGACTCCTGGGATGAGCCAGGACACAGCATCACGGGATTGAGAAAGCCTTCTTGACCAAAAGAGAGAGAAGAGAGAAATGAAACAAAATAAAGTTTCAGTGGCTGAGAGATTTCAAAATAGTCAAAAGGTTATCCTGGAGGTTATTCTTATGCATTATAGAAATACTCCTTTTCAGTCTATGGTGTATTGGAGTGGCTGGAGGGAAGTACTGGAAACTATTGAGCTGTGTTCCAGTAGCCTTGATTCTTGAAGACAACTGTATAAATAAATAGCTTTTCAGTGTGAGCATGCAATTATGAAAACCTTGTGTCTGATACTCCTTTCATCCAGGGTACTGACAGATGAGTAGAAAAATAAGGACTAAAAAATAAATAATAGGGGGATGTTCTAGTTTGCAAGCTGCTGGAATGCGATATACCAGAAACAGAACAGCTTTTAAAAAGGGGAATTTAAGTTGCACATTTATAGTTATAAGGCCGTGAAAATGTCCAAATTAAAGCAAGCCTACAGAAGTGTCCAATCTACAGCATCCAGGGAAAGATACCTTGGTTCAAGAAGGCTGATGATGTTCAAGGTTTCTCTCTCAACTGGAAAAGCACATGGCAAATGTCTGCCAGCTTTCTCTCCAGGCTTATTTCATGAAGCTCCCCCAGGGGCTTTTTTCCTTCTTCATCTCCAAGGGTCTCTGTCTGTGTGGTCTCTAAAGCTTTTTCTGAAATGGTTCCCTCTTAAAGAGCTCCGGTAAGCAACCCCATCCTGAATGGGTGGAGATGCATCTCCATGGAAACCATCTAATCAAAAGTTACCACCCACAATTGGGTGGGTCACATCTCTATGGATAACCAAAAAGCTCCTACCCAGCAATACTGAATTGAGTATTAAATACAATGAGTATTAAAGGACATGCTTTTCTGGGATAAACAACAGATTCAAATTGGCACATTCCACATTTTGGACCCAAAAAAGACATGTTCTTTCCAAATGCAAAATACATTAATTCCCTCACAATATCAGAAAGCCTTAAACCATTTCAGTAACAATACAGATACAATACAAAAAAAAAAACAATACAAAATCTCACCAAAGTTAGTTACAGGCCTGATCTGTCTTAAGGCAAAATTCTCCTCTGGCTCTGGACCTGTAAACTCAGAATAAGTTATTTGCTGTCAACATACAAAGGAGGGAAATCATAGGATAAATACCCCCATTTCCATAAGGAGAAACTGGAAAGATTACAGGGGTCACTGGACCCAAACAGTTTCGAAAACCAGCAGGGCAAGTCCATTAGAATTCAGGCTCTGAGAGTCATTTTTCTTCAGGGTCTTAGAAAGCAGCAGTCCCACCCTTTCCAAGGGCCTATGTGGTGTCCTGCCTTTCTCTGAATGCAACCTTGGGGGACACTGGGGAGACCACCTTTTTCTCGGCTCCACCCTCTCCAAGCATCAGGTGGCACCAGGCACTCTGCCATCTCTGGGGCACACACTCAACCCCTGCACGTGGTGGCAGCCAGGCTCTTCCCAATCCAAGGAATGTGCTGCACTCTCTCCAAAGCCCAAGGCAGCACAACTCTCCAACTGCAAGGAGGTAGAAGGCCCACCCTCTGCCTTTGGTACAAACTCAAAACTCCCCAAGTACTTGGATAGGTCCGCTCTCCTCACCTGAGGTTTCTTGACTTCAGACCTCAGCCTCCATGGTTCTATCTCTGAAGTTATTTTTCCCCCAATGTGTCCCTTTTCTGCTTCTCTCAGTCCAGACTGGCAATGGTTCCATTTATACAGATCCTACCACACTCTCATTGGCTTTCTATGTAGTAGGCAAGGATCATCAGTTTCCATAAATTTTTTCCTGGATAACTCCATCTCCAATCCAGGCTTTTTCTGAAATGACTGATTGGTTCCATGTTTGGTTGAATCCTCACATGGGGCACTATTCTCTGGGATCTCCCTTTCTGGAAGCCCAGAATTTTCCAAACCATCAATTTCTGTTTTCTTTATACCCAAGAGTTCAGTTCTCAGCTTATGTCTTTCCTGTCACATTTCACTATAAGCTGCAAAGAAAATCCAGGCTGCACTTCCACATTTAATTTGGAAATTTCTTCTGCTAAATATCCAAGTTCATGTCTTTTAAAAGCTGCCTTCCAGCCAAAGCCACTAGTCAATTTTGCCAGATTATCTGCCATTTTAAAAAAAGGATTGCCTCCCTTCCAGTTTGCAATAACACATGCCTCATTTCTGTTTAAGGCCTCATCATAGGTATCTTTAGAGTACACATTTCTACCAACAGCCTCCTCAAAATATTCTAGGACTTCTCTATCAAGCTTCTCATAACTCTTTCAGAATCTTCCTCTTATCTATTTAACAAGCCATTCCAGCATGTTTGGTATTTGCAAACTGTAGCAGCACTCCACTCTCAGTACGAAAATCTGTCCTAGTTTGCAAGCTGCCAGAAAGCAATATACCAGAAAACAGAATGGCTTTTTAAAAGGGGAATTTATTAAGTTGAATGTTTACAGTTCTAAGGCCTGAAAATGTCCAAATTAAAGCAAGACTATAGAAATGTCCATCTAAGGCATCCAGGGAAAGACACCTTGGTTCAAGAAGGCTGATGACATTCAGGGTTTCTCTCTCAACTGGAAAAACACACAGCAAACATGGTGACGTCTGCTGGTTTTCTCTCCAGGCTTCTCTTTTCAAGAAACTCCCCCCAGGGACATTTTCCTTAATCATCTCCAAACGTCTCTAGCTGTGTAGGCTCTAAAGCTTTTTCCAAAATGGTTTCTTCCTAAAGGGCTCCAGTAAGCAACCACACCTTGAATGGGTGGAAACACATCTCCATGGAAACTATCTAATCAAAAGTTACCACTCACAGGTGGGTCACACCTCCATGGATAACCAAAAAGCTCCCATCCAGCAATACTGAATGAGGATTAAAGGACATGGCTTTTCTGGGGTACACAACAGATTCAAACTGGCACGGGGGATAAAGAGTAAAATCTGGCATATCTATCAAATTTTAAATGTGAATACACTTGACCCAGCAATTCCAATCTATGAAATTATTCTACAGGTGCTACTAGTATAATCCTGCCCAGAGGTATGCACAAAGATATTGTTTAATATTAAAAACATGGGAACAATCTAACTGTCCTCCAATATGGGACTATTATCCAAATTTTGGTAGTCAGATAATAAAATATCATGCATTATTAAAAGGATGAGCTATATCTCTACATATTGATACAGACCAAGGCCCAGAATATATTAATTTTTTAAGAGTTACAGAAGAATATAAGTATTTCCATCCCGTTTATATATTTTAAATGTTTTAAAACCACAAACACACACATACATATCCCAAAAGACTTTTTGAACTCTAAATCAGGAGGGGCTTCAAAATAATAGGAAAAGCTTGCACAGCTCTTCCTGAGACAGACTTTTGGCAACCACACTTAGTTTAAGAATGACTTAACTCAGACCAGTAGTTTTCAAAGTGTGGTATCTGGACCAGCAACAAAAGCATCACCTGAAGGTGGTTAGACATGCAAATTCCCGGTTCCACCCAAGATCTACTGAATCAGAAACTTGGAGGTAGGGTACAGCAACCTAAGACTTAACAAGCCCTCTAGGTGATTGTGAGACTGGCTAAAGCTTCAGAATACCTCATCTAGACTTCTGGAAACAGTCACTGAACTAGAGAATAATCTGTCTTTTTAGGGTCATAATGCAGGAATGATTTCAGTGTGTAGGATGGGGTTTCTCAGAAAGGGAATAAAGGAGGTCTTAGACTAGAGAGAGGAAAAAAGAAAAAAATCTCCTACAATCTCTGAGACTAGAACTCAATTTGTCCTCGACTCTATGGCAGATCTGAATGCATCTCTGGAATAGGTAGGATGAAGACAGACCAAAAGTAAAGCAGGGGGCTGGGTAAGGAAGGGTTTGAGGATGAACCTGCGTCTCAGGAACAATTGTCAGATATTCTTTGAGTTTTACTCTAATTTTTCTCATTTTCATTGTCCTCAATGCTTCAGAAAAAATCTCATTAAAAGTAAGTCTGGGGCAGCTGCTGTGGCTCAGCAGGCAGAGCTCTGACCTGCCATGCTGGAGGTCTGGAGTTCGATCCCTGGTGCCTCCTGCCCATACGCAAATTAAAAAAAAAAAAAAAAAAAAGTAAGTCTGGATGGGAACTCCCAAGAAAACAGGCCAAGCCCTTGATTTTGAGGCCTGCTCTTCTGAAACTTATTTCTGTAGTGGAGAAGCTAAGACTACCTATAACAAGGCCTAAGAGTTGTTTCCAGAAAACCGCTTTTGTTGCTCGGATGTGGCCTCTGTGTAAGCCCAACTCTGCAAGGAAAATCACTGCCCTTCCTCCTACATGAAACATGACATTTAGAGGTAAAAGCCTCCCTGACATTATGGGGCATGACTCCCTGGGATGAGTCTGGCCCTGGCACCATGGGATCAACAATGCCTCCTTAACCAAAAGGGGGAAAAGAAGCATAATAATATAAAGCATCAGTGGCTAAATGAGATCAAATAGAGTCAAAAGGGTATTCTGAGGCGACTCTTATGCAAGCTTCAGATAAAGACAGTGCTAACTGCCATGGTTTGCTAAACCTCAACCACATTCACTGCTATTAGCAATTAAGAACACTTATGGCTCAAAATGAGACTCTATAAAAGCTTCATGCACTAAGTTTGCTTTCCTGGAACCTATAATTTCCAAAGGGTTCCTATTCCAGATAAATCCTGAAACCCAGAGGAACCAGCCTCTCCAGGATTATCAGCTAATTACATCTCCCTATCCTTTAATGTTGACACCCCTTTTCAACATGGCAAAGTCAGAACAGGCATCATCTAAAGATCCTTACAGATTATTATTCCTATAGATAGAGAAAGACCAAAGGAAAAGGAGGAGTTATAACAGAGAAAATAGGATTTAACAAATTAGTATGACTGCTGAATTACTACACTGATATTTCTTTCAACCTCCAGTGTTCTGGAGCAGCTAAAAGGAAATATCTGAAATAGTGGAATGGTAACCCATAATAAACTCTGAAATCTGTTCTGTAACTACTTGCTGATGTACATACTGAAAATTATTGATTTTTCTTTGTATATGTTATATTTCATAATAAAAAGCTTTTTTTTTAAAAAAATAAGTCTAGCAGGTCTATAAGTAATATTACCATATTGAAGGTGAACATGATTATAAGGGGTTGTATAGACTCATGTGTCCCACTGATTAACACTACAGACATAAATAAGTTCTTGCATGAACTACTACAAAGTTATGAATCTTGTACAAAGAGTGTATAATTTGGGGGTATAGAGGGGAAAATGCTATTGCATATTATGGGCGATGTTTAACAGGAAAACATCAACAGTACCACAGTAAAAGCAGGGGTAAATAGTGGGGGGAGGGACAAGTGTTAGGGGGAGGTTTGGATTTTCTATCTGGTGAGGGTGTGTTTATTGGTTATCTTTCTCTTGGGAACAATGGAATTAGCTAAAATTGAGAGTGTTGATGGACTGTTGACTTCAGACGTTATACATCAGTCCGAGTAGATGGAGGGGGCTGAAATATGCACTGACTGAGAAGTAGATTGGCAAAAGATGGTGTACCGATATGGTCAAACACAGTGCTACTGCAAAAAAGGAACAAAGTAGTGAGGCACGCAACATTGTGAATGAACCTGTGGGACATCTGGTGAGGCAAAATAAGCCAGAAACAAAAGAACAAATATTGTATGATCTCATTTAGAAAATACTTATTAAGAAAACTGGGGCCTAGACTGTGAACTCTTATAGCAGTTACCTTTAGTCCGGAGTGGTATCTGTTACTTCTGGATTTTGAAGGGCTGTTTTATAGATGTATAACCTGGTATTTAAAGATACGAATAAAGCCAACCAGGTCAGGATTAGGTAATTCAGAATATAGGGGTAAGGAGGACATTGTATTTTAGAATTTCACCTACTCTTTGAGGCCAAAGGAAGGTTTATTTTGTCCAAAACCTAAATTTTCTCTAGCACATAATCTAACTCAACCTGTCTGAATAGCTCATTTAAACAATCCAAATACAGGAAGCACAGAATAAGAATGGAGGCCTTTAATCCTGGATGGCTTAATGTAATGCCTTGGATAAATCCCAGAGTATATTAAGCAATAATCAAAAAGTATTGGCAACATTCCTTGAGGGATGGGAGAAAAAATATAGAACCATTAAACTTTACCACTGGGGAAACCTAGATACTGTGTCAAGCATTAGGGACACCCAAATCAATAGGCCAAAGCCCTAGATCTTAAGGCTTGCTCTTGTGAAACTTATGTATGTAGTGGAGAAGCTTAGCCTACCTATAGGTATGCCTAAGAGTTACCTCTGGAGGACCTCTTCTGTTGCTCAGATGTGGCCTCTCTCTCTCTAAGCCCAACCCCACAAGTGAAACCATTGTCCTCCCCCTATGTGGGACACGACATCCAGGAGTGAAAGTCTCACTGGTGTTGTGGGAGATGACACCCAGGAATGAGCCTGGCCCTGGCACCGTGGGATCAACATGCCATCTTAACCAAAAGGGGGAAAAGAAGTGTAGCTAAGAAAATATCAGTGGCTTAGAGAGTTCAAATAGAGTTGAGAAGCTACTCTGGAAGTCATTCTTACGCATGCTTCTATTATACATTGCTACCTATCATAATTTGCCAAACTCCAACCAAAACCATTCCTACCAATCCTAAAAAATACCTAGTATTATATAAGATTCTATAAAGGTTCCATGCACTAGGGTAACTTTCCAAAAACCTACATCCTTCTGATGGATTCTAAATGCAGAGGGGTCAGCCTTTCCAGAACATCAACTAGTTCCATTCACCTATCCCAAATTACTGACAGCCCTTTCCAACATGAAAAAGTTGAATGGGCATAGCCCAAACAGCCCTAAAGAGTGGAGAATGATCAAAGGTGATTGTGGAGTTATACAAAGAAGGTAGGGTTTAACAAATGAGTGTGAGTGCTGAATCATTATATTGATATTTCTTTTAGGCTCTAGGACTTTACAGCAGCTAGAAGTAAAAACCTAAAATTGTGGAATTGTAACCAATACCAAAATCTGAAATCTGTTCTATAACTAATTGTTTGCGATGTACTTTGAAATTTACTGGTTTTTTTGCACGTGCTATTTTTCACAAAAAAGAAAAAAAAAGGAGAAGTGTAACAGAGAAGACAGGACTTAACAAATGAGTATGACTACTGAGTCATTATATTGATATTTCTTATGGTCTCTAGTGTCTTGGGGCAGCGAGAAGAAAAAAAAATTTTAAATTGTAGAACTGTAACCCATACCAAACTTTAAAATCTATTCTATAACTACTTGTTAAAACGTACTTGGAAATCTATTACTTTTTTGTATATATGTATATTTCACAATTAAAAAAAAGGTAAAAAACAACAAATAAATGAATAATAATTTTTTTTAAAGTAAGTCTGGAGAGAAATGACAGGAAACCACCAGAACAGCAGTTCCAGGGTACAAGTAGAACTTGGACCAGAGCGGTACTTCTGCACTATATAGAGAAATCCTGGAGGAAAAAAGTAGAGAAATCGGGAGGGAGAGAATGGGCAAGCATGCTCAGTTGTGACTCAGTCGTGTTTGCAGTGATGGCGCAAACAAAGGTGCAAGTTCTGAAGGAGCAGGGCCAGCCACCACACCTAGCTAGGGAGATATCCCCTCTCATCTCTGAAGCCAGGAGATCCCATTGGGAACCTAGAAGCCAGCAGACTTGGTTTGCCTGCACACAGAGAACTTCCAGCCAGTACACAGTGCTTGCCTCCAACCCAAGACAGGCCACTGGTTTGTGGCAGAGACTACAGACCCACCTTTCGGAAGGAGGGTATACACAGAATGGAGCTGGTCTGACAAGTGGAGGGTGAAAGAGATTTGTTGGGTCCCACTCTCACTTCCCTTTCCCCACAGAGGTCTGGAGCTCTCAAGCACACATGGGAGGAGAGGTATGGCCCAGAGTCCTCAAGTATATACAGGCAGAGAGGTGCAGTTGAGGAAAGGAGTGAGCCACACAGCACTACCACCAGGCTTTTACAGACTGGCTGAGGGTAGGGGCAGTGGAAATAATCAGTCTCACAGCCCAAAGTCATCCTAAGCAGGAACCTGGCAATCACCAGACCCACAAGTGGCCCACAACCAGATTCTCCACTAAGGTGCACACTGCCTATACTCCAGCCCTGGGGTTGGTGGCTTTTAGTGTGTACTGAGACCAGCAGACTTGGATGGAATTGCACAGTGTCTCCATCCAGCTCACCCAGCTGCCGCAGCTGGGGTGAAGTAGGCCTGGGGGGAAGAGGAGGCCTAAGAGTGCCATCTGCTGGGAAGATGCAGAAAGTGCAGTTTGGCAAAATGTCTATCCGCTTAGCTCTCAACAGATCTTCAAGCAGAGTTGCCGCTCCTACATGAGATCTGGGCCTTGGTTTGCAGAGAATTACTAACAAACCAAGAGTAAAAGGAGATCTTCAATGCAAGCCCAAGCAAATACAAAACCTTAGGTGGGTGAGGGAAATCAACTTTCAAAATAACCTTATCAAAATAATCAAATGCCCCAAAGCCACAGATAATCACAAAGCACATGAAGATATAGCCAAATGACCAAATTAAAACACTGGAGGAGACACAGAATTTGGAACTAATTCCAAAATCAAAGATGTTCATATAAAACTCCTAAACAAATTCAGTGGGTTGGCATAAAGAACATCTAGAAGACCATAAAGAAGAATTAGAAAGAATAAATAGAAAAACAGATCTCATAGAGATGAAAGATAATATAAACCAAATTAGAAATATACTAAAGATGCACAACAGCAGATCTGAAGAGGCAGAAGAAAGAATAAGTGAACTAGAGGATAGGACAACTGAATTCAAGCACATAAAAGAACAAATGGCAAAAAAGATGGAAAAGCTGGAATTGAATCTCAGGGAAATAGTGGACAACACAAAGCACACAAATATAAGAATCATCAGTGTCCCAGAAGAAGAGAAGAGTAAAGGGTTAGGAAGATTAGTTGAGCAAATAATGGGGGAAAACTTCCCAACCCTTATAAAAGTCATAAATATGCAAACCAAAGAAGCCAAAGGAACCCCAAATAGACTAAATCTAACTAGACCCCCACTCCAAGAAACATACCAATCAGACTCTAAAATACTGAAGAAAAGTATAAAGTCCTGAAAGCAGCAAGAAAAAAGCTATTCATCACACAGACGGGAAGCCATATAAGACTAAGTTCAGACTGCTCAACAGACACCACAGAGGCAAGAAGGCAGTGGTATGATATATTTAAGACACTGAAAGAGAAAGACTTCCTGCCAAGGATTCTTTATCCAACAAAGTTGCCCTTCAAAAGAAAGGGAGATATTAACATTTTCACAAACAAACACTGAAAGAATTTGTTAAAAAGAGACCTGCCCTAAAAGAAATATTAAAGGGAGTTCTGTTGGCTGAAAAATAAGACAGGAGAGGGAGGTCTGGAGGAGAGCAAAGAATTGAAGAGTACCAGTAAGGATAACTTAAAGGATAAAAAGAGAGCATGGGAAAAGAATATATAGATCTGACAAATAAAAACCAAAGGATAAGATGGATAGGAACTCCCTTTATAGTAATAACTTTGAATGTTAACAGACTGTATTTACCAATTAAAAGATAGAAATTGACAGGATGAATTAAAAGACTCATCTTAGACTCAAGGATACAAATACAGTGAAAGGATGGAGAAAGATGTTCTAGGCAAGCTGTAACCAAAAGAAACCAGGAGTAATTATACTAATATCAGAAAAAAAGACTTTAAACATAAAGATGTCATAAGAGACAAGGAAGAGCTCTACATACTAATAAAAAGGACATTTACTAAGAAGAAAAAACAACCATAAATGTTTATGCTCCCAAGCAAGGAGCTCCAAAGTACATGAGGCAAACATTGGCAAAACTGAAAGAAGCAATAGGCGTTTCAACAATAATAGTGGGAGACTTCAATACACCATCCTCCTCTGTAGAAAGAACAACCAGACAGATAATCAATAATGAGACAGAGAACCTAAACAATGTGATAAATGAATTATACCTAACAGACATATACATAACATTGCACCCCAACACCAGGACACACATTTATCTCTAGTGCTCGTGGAACATTCTCCAGGATAAGTCATATGCTGGGATACAAAACAGGTCTTTATAAATGTAATAAGACTGAAGTTTTCCAAAGCATTTTCTCTGATGACAACATTATGAAGCTGGAAATTAATAATCACCAAAGAACCAGAACTTTCACAAACAAATACATGGAGATAAAACAACACATTATTAAATAATCAGTGGGTCAAAGAAGAAATTGCAAGAGAAATCAATAAATAATTGGAGAAAAATGACAATGAGAATACAACATATCAGAACTTATTGGATGTGGCAAAGGCAGTGCTGAGAGGACAATTTATGCCATAAATGCCTATATTAAAAAAAGAAAGACCAAGAATCAAAGACTTAACTAGTTTACCTGGAGGAATCAGAGAAAGAATAGCAAACTAACTCCAAAGCAAAAAGAAGAAGAGAAACAACAAAGACTAAAGCAGAAATAGATGAACTGAAGAACAAAACAATAGAAACAATAAAACCAAAACTTGGTTATTTGAGAAAATCAATAAAATTGATGGGCCCCTGGCAGGCTGACAAAGAATAAAAGACAGAGGATGCAAATAAACAAAATCGGTAATGGGGGGGGGATGTCATTACTAAGGACGCTGAAGAAATAACAAAAATCATAAGAAGATACTATGAACAACTATATGCCAACAAATTAAACAACTTAGGTGAAATGGACAAATTTCTAGAAACACACAAACAGCCTACACTGACTCGAAAAGGAATAGAAAATCTCAACAAACTAATCACAAGTAAAGAGATTCAATGAGTCATCAAAAATCTTCCTACAAAGAAAAGCTCAGGGTCAGATGGCTTCACAAGGGAATTTTACCAAACATTCCAAAAAGAACTAACACCAATACTGCTCAAACTCTTCTAAAATTTTGAGGAGAAAGGAATACTACCTAACTCATTTTATGAAGCTAATATTACTCTAATACCAAAACCAGATAAAGATACCACAAGAAAGGAAAACTACAGACCAATCTCCCTAATGAATATATATGGAAAAATTCTCAACAAAATACTTGCAAATCAAATCCAACAACACATTAAGAGAATTATACACCACGACCAACTGGGGTTTATACCAGGCATGCAAGGGTGGTTCAACAAAAGAAATCAATCAATGTAATACAACACATTAACAAACTGAAAGGGAAAAATAACATGATCATCTCAAACTGAAGCTGAAAAAGCATTCAACAAAATTCAGCATCCTTTTCTGATAAAAACATTTCAAAAGGTAGAAATCAAAGGTAACTTCCTCCATATGATAAAGGGCATATATGAAAAACCCACAACCAGCATCATACTTAATGATAAGAGACTGAAACTATTTCCCTTAAGATGGGGAATGAGACAAGGATGCCCGCTGTCACCACTATCATTCAACATTGTTCTAGCTACAGCAATCAGCAAGAAAAGGAAATAAAACACATCCAAATCAGAAAGGAAGTAGTAAAACTTTCATTATTTGCAAATGGCATGATCCCATACTTGGAAAATCCTGAGAACTCTAAGACAAAGTTACGTGAGCTAATAAATTCAGCAAAGTGGAGGGATAACAATATTAACACGCGGCCAAGATGGCGGCTTAGCAATGTGTGCGTTTTAGTTCGTCCTCCAGAACAACTACTAGATAACCAGAAACAGTACAGAACAGCTCCCGGAACCACGATAGTGATCGGACACACAGCGTGCCCAGGTCTGGAACAGCTAGACCAACTGCAAGTCTCCGGAACCGTAAGTTCCCCAAGCTGCAGCGGCCGGCGCCCCTCCCCCATAGTCGGCTTCTTGGAGGGAAAGGAAA
>PVIY010030171.1:0-31254 GCA_004026745.1 Myrmecophaga tridactyla
GTACCGTTGGCTTATGTCCGCAGCAACAAGACTAGGTATGCTCACCTGGCCAAGTTGACAACTGAATCTAACTAACACACCATGTATGGAATATTTGTATGTTAAGAATGTTTTTATATAATGATATATATTCTTACAGTGTATATAATAACATTCAGTAGTCTTCTGCCTTAATAAAACATGATATTCAAAAAATGCATGTATCATATGTGGAACCATCCATTTCTTTATGAAAGAATTGACCATAAGATTCTTTAACAATGACCTCTTATGATACATTTTATTTTTGAATTTTGAAGTGATTTCAAACTTGTAGCAAAGTTGCAAAAAACAGTACAGAGAACTCCCATATATCCTTCATTTAGAGAGGCCATTCCAAGTTTTTCCAACTGCCCCAGTAATAGCCTTTAAAACAAAAAGGATCCAATCCAGGATCATGCAAAAAACAACAACAAAAAAAGAATGTTTGTATGTTCTATCAATAAAAATATTTAAAAAAAGATTAGATTAAAAGAACATGGCTTTTATGAGTATACACGACAGTTTCAAACATGCACAATGATTAAAATTGACAAACCTGTAGCTAGACTGACAAAGAGAAAAGACAGAAGATGCAAATAAGTAAAATCAGAAATATGAGAGAGGACCTTACTACTGACCCGCAGAAATACAAAAGATCATAAGCTACACATGTGTATGCCAACAAATTCGACAACTTAGATGAAATGGATAACTTCTTAGAAACATAGGGACAACCTAAATTGTGTGTAGAAGAAATAGAAAACCTCAACAATTCAATCACAAGTAAAGACTGAATTTATTATAAAAAATCTCCAAAAAAAGAAAAGCCCAGACTAGGTAGCTTCATAGGTGAATTCTACCAATCATTCCAGGAGAAACAATACCAATACTGCTCACACTTTTCTAAAAAATTGAAGAGGAGGGAACACTACTGTTTTAGTTTGTTAAAGTTGTCAGAATACAATATGCCAGAAATTGATTTACTTTTAACAATGAGGATTTATTAAGTAACAAAGTACAATTCTAAGGCCAAGGAAATGTTCAATTTAAGGTGTGCTGGTTTGAAACTGTTATGTACTCCTGAAAAGTAGTGTTCTTTTAACCCTACTCCAATCTTGTGGGGGCAGATCTATTGTTTGGGTGGAACCCTTTGATTAGGTTTTTTCCATGGAGATGTGACCCACCTAATTATGAGTGAGACCTATTGATTAGATGGAGATGTGACCCTGCCCAGTCAAGGTGGGTCTTATTTAGTTTTCTGGAGTCCTTACAGGAGCAGACACAAAGCTCAGAGCCAATACAGACAACAGAAGCCTAGACACAGATGTTTGGAGATGCCTGGAGGGCTGACATAGAAAGCCACTGGAATCAGAAGCTGAAAGCAATGCAGCCCAGGAGCAAAAGACCAGGAAATGCTAGCCATGTGCATTCCCAGCTGGCAGAGAAACGCTGGATGATGATAGGCCTTTCTTGAGTGAGGTATCCTCTTGTAGATGCCTTAATTTGGACATTTTTATGGCCTTAGAACTGTAAACTTGTAACTTAATAAATCCCCTTTGTAAAAGCCAATCTATTTCTGGTATATTGCATTCCAGCAGCATTAGCAAACCAAAACATCAGAAATCAACAAGAGGATCCCTTCTCTAAGGAAAGGTGATGGCATCCGGGGTTTCTCTGTCACATGGGAAGCCACATAGCAATGTCTTCGGGCCCTTCTCTCCTGAGCTCTGGTTTCAATGGCTCTCTACCTCAGCTCTTGTAGGTCTTTCTTACTTCTCTTGGTCTCATCTTTGGGATGTGAGCATTCTCTCCAAATGTCTCTGTTTTTTTATTCTCATAAAGGGCTCCAGTGAAAGATTAAGACCCATTTTGAATTGGGTAGATCACATCTCCATGGAAACAATCTATTCAAAACATCCCTCTCACCACAGGTCTGCATTCACAAGAATGGATTAAAAGAACATAGCCTTTCTAGGGTATATAACAGCTCAAACCAGCACAACTACCTGATACTATGAAGTTAATAACACCATAATACCAAAGCCAGATAAAGATACTAAAAGAAAAGGGAATTATAGAACAATCATTCTAATGGATATGTGTGCTGGTTTGAAAATATTATGCACCCCAGAAAAGCCATGTTTTAATCCTGATTCCACCTTGTGGAGGCAGCTGTTTCTTTTAAATCTGATTCAATAATGTAGGCTGGAATATTTTGATTAGATTATCTCCATGGAGATGTGACACACCCATTGTGGGTATTAACTTTTGATTAGATGCAGATGTGACTCCACCCATTCCAGGTGGGTCTTGATTTGATTACTGGAATCCTTTAAAAGAGGAAGCATTTTGGAGAGAGCCAGAAACAATAGAAAGGGCAGAGTCTAGAGAAATCTAAGAACCCTCAGAGCTGACAGAAACTTCACAGCAGAGCTGACACTGATGCAGACTTGTGGTGAACAGAGACATGGATGTTTGGAGATGCTTGGAGCACAGCAGATGTTGCCATGAGATGTTAAGCAAGCCAGAACCTGGAGAGAGCCAAGAGAAGCCAAGAGAAGAAAGTCAGCCTTGGAGAAGTAAAGTGAGGAACCTCCACAAGAACAGAGGCTGAAGCAATAGAGCCCAGGAGCAATAGACCAGCGTTACCTTCCCAGCTGACAGAGGTATTGCAGATGCATCGGCCTTCCTTGAATTAAGGTATCTTTCCCTGGATGCCTTAGTTTGGACATTTCCACAGGCTTAGAACAGTAAACTTGTAACTCATTAAACTCCCCTTTGTAAAAGCTGCTCCAATTCTGGTATATTGCATTCCAGTAGCTTGCAAACTAACACAATATGCATGCAAAAATCCTCAAGAAATTACGTGAAAATCAAATCTAAGAACATTAAGAGAATTACACACTATGACCAAGTATGTTTTATCCCAGGTATGTAGGATAATTCCACACAAGAAAATCAATTAATTTAACATACCACATTAACAAATTGAAGCGGGAAAACACATGATCATATGGGTTGATGCAGAAAAAGCATTTGACAAAATCCAATATCCTTTCTTAATAAATACACTTTGAAAGACAGGAACAGTAGGAAACTTCCTGAACACGATAAAGGGCATATATGGAAACCACAGTTAATGTTGTACTCAATGGTGAAAGACTTTCCTTTTCTGGGGAACAAGAAAAGTGTGTCCACTATCACCACTGTTACTCAACATCATGTTAGAAGTCCTGGCTAGAGCAATCAAGCAAGGAAAAAAAAATAAAAGGCATCCAAACAGGAAATGAAGCAGTAAAACTTTCACTATTTAGCAGATGACATGATTCTATGTTTAGAAGTCCAAATAAATCTACAACAAAGCTACTCTTGCTAATAAATGAGTTCAGCAAAGTGGCAGGGTACATCAACACGCAAATATGAGCAGTGTTCCTATATACTAGTAATGAGGATTCTCAGGAGGAAATTTTTTTTTTAAATCCGTTTACAATAACAATGGAAAGAATCAAATATCTAGGAATATATTTAAGCAAGTATATAAAAACATTTACAAAACATTGTTAAAAGAAATTAAAGAAGACCTAAATAAATGGAAGGACATTCCATGCTCATGGATTAGAAGATTAAATATAGTTAATATGTCAATTCTACCTAAATTGATTTACAGATTCAATGCAATTCCATTCAAATTCCAATAGTCTACTTTGCAAAAATGGAAAAGCCAATCATCACATTTATTTGTAAAGGCAGGGGGCCCTGATTAGGCAAAAATATTCTTGAGAAAGAAGTACAAAGTTGGAGGATTCATACTTCATGAGTTTAAAGCATATTACAAAGCTAGATTTATCAAAAACTGGATGGTACTGGCATAAAGATAGATATATTGATCAATGGAACTGGAACTGAATTGAGAGTTCAGAATTAGACCCACACATTTATGATCAATTGATTTTCGACAAAGCTACCAAGTCCACTCAACTGGGACAGAACAGTCTTTTCAACAAATGGCACTGGGAGAACTAGATCCATATTGAAAAGAATGAAAAAGCACCCTTATCTTACACCTTACATAAAAATTAATTCAACAAATAAGGGTTCAGTGACTAAGCAAGTTCAAATAGAGTTGAGAGGCTACTCTGGAGGCTACTCTTATGTAAGTTTCAGCTAAATATTGCTATTTATCATGGTTTGCCAAATCCCAACCAAAATCATTCCTGCCAACCTTAAAGAACACCTAGGGCTTTATCTGAGATTCTGCAAAGTTTCCATGCACTATGATTACTTTCCAGAAATCTATAACTGCCAAATGAGTTCCTAGGCCAGATAAGTCCTGAAACCCAGAAGAGCCAGCCTCTCCAGAAGATCAGCTTGTTCCATCCCGCGTTCCATATCATTGACAGCCTTTTCCATCATGAAAATGTTAGAATAGGCATAGCCCAAACACCTCTAAAGAGTGGGAGAAAGATGAAAAGAGAAGGTGGAGTTATAACAAAGAAGATAGGATTTAACAAATGAGTATGACTTGAATTGTTATATTGATATTTATTTTAGTGTTCAGCATCTTAGAGCAGCTAGGAAAAAAAACCTAAAATTGTGGAACTTTAACCCATACCAAACTCTGAAATCTGCTCTATAACTAACTGTTCAAAATCTCTGAAATTTATTGTTTTTTTGAATATATGTTATTTTTCACAATTAAAAAAGGTACATGTTGCAACTTAGCCTTTATCATTAATAAATCTGATTTTTTTTGCTTTGGTAAACAAAAATTAATTCAAAATGGATCAAAGACATAACTATAAAAGAAAGGACCATAAAATTCCTAGAAATAAATGTAAGGAAGCATCTTCAAGATCTTGTGGTAGGTGGAAGTTTCTTAGACGTGACACCCAAAGCACAAGTCATGAGTGGAAAAATAAATAAATGGGGCTTCTTCAAAATTACTTTTGTGCATCAAAAGACTTTGTAAAAAAAGTGAAAGGCATCCTACTCAATAGGAGAAAATATTCACAAACCACATACACAATAAGGGTTTAACATCCAGAATATATAAAGAAACCCTACAATTCAACCATAAAAAAACAAACAGCCTAATTCAAAAATGGACAAAAGACATGAATAGATGTTCTTCCAATAAAAGGAAATACAAATGGCTAAAAAGCACATGAAAAGATGCTCAACATCACTAGCTATCAGAAAAATGCAAACCAAAAACCATGAGATATCATCCTCACACCTACTAGAATGATAATTACAAAAAAAAAAAAAAAAAGAACAGAAAAAAAAACCCAGAAAATTTCAAGTGTTGGAGAGGTTGTGGAGAAAGAGAGACATGTATTCACTTTTGGTGGGAATGTAGAATGGGGCAATCAATGGAGGGAAGTTAGGTGGTTCCTCAGGAATCAAAGCATAGAATTGCCATATGATCCAGGAACACCATTCTCTATATATCTATATATTTGGAGGAACTGAATGCAAGGACACTGTCATGGTCAAGTTCATGTCAGCTCGGCCAGGTGGTGGTGCTTGGCCATCTGGTTGGGCAAGCACTGGCCTGTTGCTATGAGAATATTCATGGGCTTAAATCATGATTATGTCAGCTGTATCCACAGCTGACTGCATTTGTAATCAGCTAAGGGGAGTGTCTTCTGCAATGAGTGATCCTTAATCTAATCACCAGAAGGTGTTTAAAGAGGATTTAGACGAGACAGTCACTCTTCCTGCTTCAGCTGGTGAGCCTCTCCTGTGAAGTTTGTCCAGACTTCACTGGAGTTGCCTGCTTCCAGCCTGCCCTACAGACCCTGGACCCTTACATTCCCACGATTGCCCAGCCAGCCTCTCCTGAGAGTTTGTTGCAGACCTTCATCAGAGTTACCAGCCTGCAGCCTGCCCTACAACCTCTACATTCCCACAGTTATGTAGATATAAATTTTATATCTACAATTATCTCCTCCTGATTCTGTTTCCCTAGAGAATCCTAGCTAATACAGACATGAATGGACATTTGCACACCAATGTTTAGAGTGGCATTATTCACGATTGCCAACAGATGGAAACAGGTCAAATGTCCATCAATGGATGAGTGGATAAACAAATTAAGGTATATATATAATATATATATATATGATGGGATATTACACAGGGAAACACAGAATAAAGTCATGAAGCATGCAATAACGTGGATGAGCCTTGGGGACAATTATATTGAATGAAATTACCCAGAGAAACAAAAGGACAAATACTGTTTGGTTTCACTAGTATGAACTAACATTAATGAGTGAACTTCAAGAGTTAAAGTTGAGAGCACAGGTTTTCAGGAGCTAGAAAGAGGGTAGAGATCAGGCATTTGATGCTGAAGGAGTACAAAATGTTCAACAAGATTGATTGTAGAGATCCTAAATGGGTAGCACAATAATATCTGATGGTAGCATAATATTGTAAGTACAATGAACAAAGCTGAGTATGGTTGAAATAGGAAGGCCAGGGGCAAAAATGACACCAGAGAGAAAGACAGAAGATAAAGACTGGGACTGTATAACTTAGCAAAACCTAGAGTGGTCAATGATAGTGGTTAAATGTACAAATATAAGAATGTTATTACATGCATGAGAACATGAATGTCAACACTGTAAAGTGCTGAAAATGGGATGGTAGATGAAAAAAATACAACCAATGCAAAACAGAGTCTATAGTTAATAGTAACATTGTAATATGTTTCCAGTAAATGTAACAAGGACAATATACCAAAGCTAAATGTCAATAAGAGGGGGATATTAGGGGGGTTATAGGATTCTTGGTGTTGGTGGTGTTTCTCCTTTTTATTTGATTAGTGTTATTTTTATTTTTTTTCTTTCTCTTGCTCTTTCTTTGCAGAAGAAATGGAAATGTCCTCATATAGATTGTGGTGCTGAATGCATAACTATGTGATTATACCAGGAACCACTGATTTTTAACTTAGGATGGAAGGTATGCTGTGTGAATAAAACTATTTAAAATATAAACATAAAGATAGTAGTGCTGTTCAAATTCCTGGTGCTTGCCCATGCAACAAAACAAAACAAAACAAAACAAAAAGTAGAAAAGAAAAGAAAATATACTGGTGCTGGAGAAAATGTGGAGATAGGGATGTACTGTTTCCTATTCTCTGTTGGTAGTGAAGTAGGGAAGTAGGATGATATAGCCCATCTGGAGGGCAGTTTGGTGGTTCAATCAAAGGGTAAGTTTAGGATTGCTATATGATCCTGCAACCCTATTACCAGGAACATACTTGGAAGGACTGAAAACAGGAACATGAATAGACATTTGCACACTGGTGTTTATGGCTGCAGTGTTTACAATCTTCAGTGGGTAGAGGTGGCCTAAGGGTACATCGACTCATGAACAGAAGGGCCAACTGTGATCTGTACATTCAATGTTCCATTGTAGGAATGAAGTTACAAGGCAAGCAACTAGGTGAATGGACCTTGAGGACAGTAGATTGAGTGAAATAAGCCAGAAATGAAAAACAAACTTTATAACACCTCACTAATATGGACTAACCATAATATGCAAACTCTGAGAATTGAATCTGAGAGCATAAGTATCAGGGGAAGGCTTATTGTAAAGGTTCCAAGATTGTTAGCTCTTTCAGCAGGCACACCTATTCCTTAGTTAAAGTCCTCAGAATTTATTTATAAATTTATAAATTCTGAGATGCTGAGCTCTTTGTGTATAACTTGGTCAGTCTGGAACTTTGAGTATCTGTGTGGCAAATGGGAATCAGAGTTTTGCAGCTCTGAAAGTCAGCATTACCCTATATACAGCAACTGTTAAATAAGCTGAAAAGGAGATGAGACTTCAATTAGAGATATGAATGAAGCAGATCTGGTTAGGACTAAGATAAATCACGCTAAAGGGTAAAGAATGCCATTGACTGTTATAAAACTTCAACTTCAGTGTGAGATCAAAGGAAGAGATGTTTATGTGGTGTAAAATTTGTATTTTCTGTACTATACAATTTATCTTGTATGATCAGTTTATTTGAATACCATAATTACATAGAACCTTGAATAGGGAGTGAGATTTTGTTGGTTTGTGCAGGTTAGCATGATGCCCTGGCACATCCCAGAGTAATTTGGGCAGAGAATAAAAAAGTATTTGCAAAGCCCCTTTGAGAGACTGTGGGAAAATGTGGAAATATTAAATTTCCCCATCTGTAGAACTCATATTCTCTCAAACATTGTGGACTCCCAATGTAATAGGCCGAGTCTTCAATCATTTTTTTCTTTGTATGCCGTACGGTGGGGGTCACATTTCCTTCTTTTTCCTTGTGAGTATCCCCTTATTGCTGCACCATCTGTTGGAATTTTTGTTTGGTTTTGTTTTTTTGTTTGTTTGGGAAGTGCATAGGCCGGGAATCGAACCAGGGTTTCGCACATAGCAGACGAGAATTCTACCACTGAACTACCCTTGCTCCCCGTGCCACCCCCACCCCCCCACTGAGCCTTCAATCTTGAAGCTTGCCCTTATGAAACTTTTTCTGCAAAGCAGAAGCTAAGCCTACTTGTAATTATGCTGAGAGTCACCCCCAGAGAACCTCTTTTGTTGCTCATATGTGGCCTCTTTCTCTAAGTCAATTCGGCAGGTAAACTTATGGCCCTCCCCCTACATGGGGCATGACTTCCAAAGGTTTCAATTTCTCTGGCAATGTGGGACATAACTCTTAGATATGAGGCTGAACCTGGCATCATGGGATTGAGAAAGCCTTCTTGACCAAAAGGAGGAAGAGAAATGAAACAAAATAAAGTTTCAGTGCCTGAGAAATTTGAAATAGAGATGTCATTCTAGAGGTTATTCTTATGCATGATATAGATATGCCTTTTTCGTTTCCTGTTATTAGAACAGTTAGAAAGAAATACCTGTAACTGTTGAACTGTAATCCCATAGCCTTAATTCTTGAAGATGATTATTTAACTTTACAGCTTTTACAGTGTGACCATGTGATTGTAAAAACCTTATGGCTGACACTCCCTTTATCATGTGTATGGACAGAAGAGGGAAAAAATAAGGACAAAAACAAATAAATAATAGAGGGGAATATGGGGTATGGGATGTTTTGGGTATTCTTTTCCATTTTTATTTTTATTCTTATATGTTTTTGCAGTAATGAAAATGTTAAAAAATTACTGTAGTGATGTATGCACAACTATATGATGATACTGTGAACCACTAAATGCACACTTTTGGTGATCATATAGTATGTGAACATATCTCAATAAAATTGCATTTCAAAAACACAACAATGTGATATCTTTTCATACCTACTAGAATGACCACTATTAAACAAAGAGAAAACTACAAGTGTTGGAGAGGATGTGGAGAAAATAACACTTATTCACTGTGGGTGGGAATGTAAAATTGTCCAGCTGCTGTGGAAGATAGCTTGACAATTCCTCAGGATGCCAAGTACAGAACTGCCATATGACCAGCAATCCTACAACTAGTACTCAGAAAAAGCAGGAATGTGAATAGACATTTCCACACCAATATTCATAGCAGCATTATTCACAATTGCCAAAAGATAGAAACAACCCAAGTGCCCATCAACCAATGAATGGAAAAACAAAATATCATATATACCTACAATGGATTATTATTCATCAGTAAGAAGGAATGAGTCCTGATGCATGAGACAACACTGCTGAACCCTGAGGACATCAAGGTTCTCATTCATCCATTCATTTGGAAATGGACAGAGATGATGACAGCACATTACTGTGAGTGTAATTAACAGCACTAAATTATGTGTGATTGTGTTTGAAAGGGGGATTTTAGAGTCGTGTATGTCACTGGAAGGAAAGCTAAAGGATGAAACATGGGACTGTATAACACAGTGAACCCTGTGGTGGATGAGGACTGTGATTAATAATACAAATATTAAAATGTTCTTGCATGAACTAGAACAAGTATATGACACTATCATAAGGAGTTAATAATAGAGAAGTATATGGGAAAAATGCTATGAACTACTGTTAACAGTAATATTTAGTATTCTTTTATCAACAGTAACAAATTTACCACACCAATGCTAAGGGTCAATAATGGGCAGGGGGTAAGTGATATGGGATTTTTTTTCAAGTAATGAAAATGTTCTAAAGTTGACTGTAGTGAGTACATAACTATGTGACGATACTCACGGATTGTACACTTTGGAGGCATTGAATGGTATGTGAATATATCTCACTTAAACTGCTTTAAAAAGGCAATAGATTTTAAATTTTTATAAATATTACCAAACTGTAATAGTTTGGTAAAACTATTTTAAAAGATTCCATCTATTTATTTTCCCAACAACAGCATAAGAGAGTGTTCATTTCCCCAAACCCTTAAGACACAGGGTACATAATAAGCACATTTGTTGTAGAATATAACAATAGAAATTGGAATGCCCTTCCCCTTTATACTGTGCAGTCCTTGCTTTCAATTTTATAAGAATGAATATTGCACATTTACTCTTCCCATGCCTTAAGTAATTTCAGACCATGTGCCAATGTGAATTCTTCTATTGCAGCTTAAAGGTCCACTAGATATGAAGGGGAGTAAAAATGCTATTGAGAGAACATGGAGGTACCAATAGATTGCATCTCCTTATTGAGGTTCAAGAGCCTCCATGGTATAAATAGTTAGACAAGAAAACTGAAAGGAGAGGTAGTGATGCCAGAAGGGGTAACGAGGATTTTATTTTTACAAAGGAGTAGTTCTGCAGTTATGAAGGGCTAGGTCATTTGAACTAATATAATCCTCCCACTGAGAACACAGAGAAGGTGGGGGGAAAAAAACTAAAAACATCTCTAGGAAAGCATCAGAGATCTAAGATAGTGAAGCATTATTGAGCCAAGATCCAAAAGAACAAAAATCAAAAGAGGAAAACTCAATATTTCAGGACATATTTTCCCTAGTGACATCTGCCAACTGCAACAGAGGTAGCTGACAGGCTGAAAAGCTAAGCACACATTTCTATTCACTCATGAGCCAAGGGGGAAAATGGAGTTCAAAGTCAGCCTAAAACCTACTCTGGTGTTGCAGGAGCCCCAAGAGCTAAATCCTAACAGTAAATGTGATCTGGGAAAAAATATCTCATGCAAACTCTAGCTAAAACAAAACTGATGTACCTACACAAACATCAGCATTTTTAGGGACATTTCTTAATGATAAATATTCAATTCACAATTCTAAATAAAGCAAAAATAGGTACAAGTATCATAAGAAATAAACAACTCAACAACTATAGCGGGAGTTTTTAATATACATGTTTCAATAATACACTAATATAAATATAAGAATATAGAAGATTTGAATTACATAAATATAACTTTAATGACATATATAGGATAAAGTGCCCCCAACAACTGAAGAACACACATTCTTTTTCAACTGCACATGGAACTTTACAAAAATTGACCATATGCTTTACCTTAGAACAAATCTCATAAAATTTCAAAGGAGTGAACTCATACAAAATATGTTTCTGACTACAGTGGAATTAGGCTAAAAATCAATTACAAATGGGTAACTAGAAAATCCCCATATATTTGGAAATTAGAAATATACTTACTAGTCCATGGGTCAAGAAGAAATTACAATGGAAATTATAAACTACTTTGAGGTGAATGACAATAAAAATACTATTAGTCAAAATTTGTGAGATGCAACTAAAGTCAGCCTTAAAGGGAAATGTATAGCCTATATTGGAAAAGAAGAAAGGCTGAAGCTAATGATCTAAATACTCATCTTACTAATTTAGTAAAAAAAAAGGTAAAAAAATGTTATAAAAACATTTTTAGTAAAAGTCCATTGGTTCTTTGAAAAAAAACTGAAAATATTGATAAATGCCTGATGAAACTGAGGAAGAAAAAAGAGAAGACCCAAATAATATCAGGAATGAAAAGGTGATTATTTTTACAGATCCTACAACTACTATAAAGATCCTAAGATAGTATTTTAAATCATTTAGTGCCAAAATATTGAAAATGTAGATAAAATGAACAAATTTCTAAAAACATTGTTACATATTGATCATACTCATAAACAAAGATGCAAAAATCTTAAACAAAATATTAAACCAAACCCAGCTATTTTTTTAAAAAGCATAATACATTCATCACCAAAATGAGATCAAGAAATTGCAATGTTGATTTAACATTCAGAAAGCTATCAGTGTAATTCACACATTAATAAAAAGAAAAGAGCATTATGATCATCTCAACAGATAGAGAAAAAGCATTTGATAGAATTCTTCATTCATGACACTATGAAGGGAAAATCCTTAACCTGATAAAACAGGTTCTACAAAATCCATGGTGTTAGAAATCAGGGTAGTGGTTTCCTATGGGTAAGGGCCAGGAAGGGGGCCTTTCTTTGGGGCATTAATGTTTGATTTCTCGATTTGGTCAGTGGGTACTCTAGTGTAGTTACTTGTGCTAAGCTGTACATATATGAGTTTGGTACTTTACAGCATGTAAGCTTCATCTCTAAAAGTAAAAAAAAAAAAAATTGTACAAGGGGAAAAAAATGGAGTAGCTCAT
The DNA here is from genome assembly GCA_004026745.1 of Myrmecophaga tridactyla. Lineage (NCBI taxonomy): Eukaryota > Metazoa > Chordata > Mammalia > Pilosa > Myrmecophagidae > Myrmecophaga > Myrmecophaga tridactyla. Next base: position 12,585 of record PVIY010030171.1, read on the forward strand.
CCTAATGATCTCAGGAGGGCTGACAGTATGGCCAGGGGCTGTGGGAGCTGACAAGGACAGGAGATCAAGATTGGCAGGGAAAGGAGGAATAAAGCAGGTGTTGGGTGGTTATACAAGTGGCTGCTGACATGGCCAAGGACACTACCAAGTGGTGAAGAGGAAACTGGCAAGTCCAGGCACCAAAGCTTTCATGAATGAGAAGTAACTTGGAGATCAGGTGCAAAGATAAGTAGCCAGTACCAGATGGGCAGATACATTAGCTAGCATGGAATTTAGTGTCCAAATTCTCTCACAATGTGCATTGTTTGAGTTAAAGATCTCATTTGCAGAGCTTTTATAAGCACTAAGTGAGATTTCTGACATCATCGGTGTGCAATACATTCTTTTCTTTCTCTTCCCCCATGTGCCACTTACATGGAAACTTAGGATCCTGAAGAGGCATATGCATCCACCACCTAACGAGGCTGAGAAGAAGGAGTTGTTTCCGGGCCTGGCCTATGCTGCCTGACGACATTAGGCCAGCTGGCTTACGCACATCCTAGATCAGCTATTCACAGCGTGTCCAGGGACCACAGGATCCAGAGACCCTTTCAGGGAGTCCCTGGGGGTTGTATTAGCTAGGGTTCTCTAGAGAAACAGAATCAGGAAATATCTGTAAATATAAGATTTATAAAAATGCCTCACGCAATCATGCAAATGTAAGAGTCTAAGATCTGTAGGGCAGGCAGCCAGTTGGCAGCTCCAGTGAAGGTCCTCAACGAACTCTCAGGAGAGGCTGGCTGGCTGAAGCACCAAGGGTGATTGTCTCTTCTGAATCCTCCTTAAAAGCCTCCCAGTGATTAGATCAAGCATCACTCATTGCTGAACATTACAAACGCAACCAGCTGTGGATGCAGCCAGTGTGGTTATGATTTAAGTCCATGAAATGTCCAACAGCGTGGTTATGATTTAAGTCCATGAAATGTCCTCACCAGACAACTGGGCACCAGCACCTGGCCAAGTTGATACATGAACCTGACCATCACAGGGGTCAAAGCTGTATCTCAACAATGCCCAGCATTTTCCACTCTCATTCTCTCAGTTAAGCTTTCCATAAAGACTACATGACTTACCAAGACTTCATCACTCAAAATGTGTGCTTGACACTTAAGGGTTTCAAATGCCTCTTTACTAATACATAAGTACTAACAAAATAAAAACAATAATTCTTAAGAGTATAAAGAGCTCCTGAGCAGGACGGCCAGATTTAGCAAATAATACAGGATGCCCAGGTAAATGTGAATTTCACAAAGAAAACGAATATTGCAAAGTTCACATTCGTATTTTTTAAACTATTCACTGTTTATCTGAATTTATATTTAACTGGGCGTCCTGTATTTCACCTGGCACCCACAGGCATATGATAGAAAAGTCTGGGAACCTTAACCTAGGAGACAAAACCGCAAATAGCACTGCGCTCCAAGTAATTCCGGGGGAGGCACTTCCGGTCAGCGGGTCAGCCTGCCGCTGGGCGTGGCCTGCCCTTCGCCGGAAGCCTCCTGTGGGCCGCGCCGGGCTTTCCTCGCCCCTGCACCCCCTGGCGCGCCGCCTGTCCGGGGTTGGTGGCGGAACCGGCTTCCGGCTTCCGTTGGGCTGCTGCGGCTGCAGCTCGGCGCCGTCGTCGTCACCGCTCTTCCTGTTGCCGGGAGCTGCGGGTCGACCGGCGGGCGGCCGGGGCCGGCAGTCGCCATTCCCGTGTCGCTGCGCCCGCGGGGGCCGCCCGAGTCGGCCACGATGCCGCTGGGCCTGAAGCCCACCTGCAGCGTCTGCAAGACTACTTCGTCATCCATGTGGAAGAAGGGCCCGCAGGGGGAAATCCTCTGCCACCACTGCACGGGCCGGGGAGGCGGGGGCGGCGGCTCGGGGGCGGCCGGCGGGACTGGGGGCGGCGGTGGCGGCCTCGGCGCGGCGGCCTTTGCCAGCACCTCGGCCGCCCCTCCGCAGAGCAACGGGGGTGGGGGCGGCAAGCAGGTGAGCTCGTCGGGCCCCTCCCGCCGGTGGAGGCCGAGTCCGCGGGGAGGGGGCGAGCGCGGGCCTCTCAGGATTGCTGCGTCCTTGCTAGACCCGGCCGCCTCACCCCACCCTACCCCACCCCCAGATAAAAAGATCTTCTCTGTGTTTTGCGCATTCTAAGTACTTTTTTCTTATTGTGAGAAGTTCAAAATCTAAAGAAGCAAGAAAATTAAAAGCCCTTCAGAAATCCCCCTACTGTAATGATATTTAGGGGCGCTTCCAGACATCTCAACATAAAAATGTATACACGAAAACGTAAATGGGGTCATGTACATGTATGGCGTGTCCTGGACCTCTTTTCCTGTCAGTAAAGGTTACTTTGTCATTATGTAATGGTTTTAAGATTATGCCATTATTTTAAATGGCATGTTATTCCATTATAGGGGGTGCTATAACTTAATCTATTCTTTCGTATTGGGGAGTTAAGTTGTTAAGGGTTTTTCTCCATCATAAACACTACAAATAAATAGTTCTTGCCTTGCCCTAGACTTCTGCTGCCCTTTGCCCTGTTATAGTCAGCTCACACCTTTTTGGAGATTGAAGGCTCTGGAGATGCCTGCTAGAGCCGTGCGTGTGTTAGTTGGCCTTTTTGTGTAGTTACCAAACTGAGAAAAAAAAGTCTTAATTTTTAACTGTTCTTGAAAAGTGCACGCTGTGGGATCCTTGTAAGACTATTTTGTTGGGACAGCAACCTTTCTGCAGTTTTTATTTCTTTCTCTTTTTTTCTTTAATTGTTTATGTAACAGAGTAAGCAGGAAATTCACAGGAGGTCTGCTCGGCTGAGAAATACTAAATACAAATCTGCTCCAGCTGCTGAAAAGAAAGTTTCCACTAAAGGAAAAGGGAGAAGACATATTTTTAAGTTAAAAAATGTAAGATGATTGTGGATAGTCTTTTTTATGGTAATTATGTTGTGTGTGTAGTATGTCCTGCCACTGCCTTCATTTCTTACCATTTAACTGTGATTTTTCACTCTTGGGGGTCCTTGTGCAGTATTCCAGATTTCCTAAAAGAAAGTGAGTGCTGTTATAGCAGACTTACTGTTTATAAAATTAGTAATACCCTTTCATTTTTTAGCTTTTATTTTTTTCCTCAGGAAAACAAAATATGGTTCTAAAGGAGCATAATCCTTGAACTCATTTTATTGGGTTCTTTATGTAAAGGAAAGGGAAGAATTACGGTTCTTGGTATGGCTAGGTTCACTAAGAAAACTTTTTCTCATTCTTTAAAGACCTAAGTAAATAGTATCTATTTCCAAATTTGTCAGAAAATGTGTCTTACTGACTTAGGACAAATTTGATGGATAGGAATATAACATTTTACTAAACCTTTGTTCTTCACCTCCTCTTCTTCTAAGATAAGATTGTTGAAAGACCTGCACTGGAGTAGTATAAAGGATATTTTTGTTGCAATAAATTCTGTTTCTTTAAACACAAAGGGGGCAATAATGTAAAACTCAATGGACAAAACATTATAGGCAAATTTGATATGGTATTCCTTCATTTGAGAATGGACATGCTTCACTTAGTAAAGACATTTCTGAAGTTGGGCATATTCATTTATAAAGCATAAAGGGACCTTACAGTTGGTATCACTTATACATATTTTTTCCTAGTTAGTATACTGAAACATGTTTTCTGCAATTATTTCATATCAGTTTCTCTAGCCACCCGTTTTTCAAGAATGGTTCCAAGACATTTGGAGGAGGGAGGTGGTTTCTTTATCATGCAAAAATTCATACTGCAACTTAAGAAGAAAGTATAATTGGATGGTGGCAAATTACTCAGAACTGCCAAGAAAGTTTATTTATTTAAAATTTTTTTAAATTTTTAAATTAAAAATATATGACAAGAAACACATTCTTAACATGATCATTCTGTTCTACATATATAATCAGTAATTCACAATATCACAGTTTCATATTCATCATCATGATCATAAAAAGTTTATTTTAACTTTAATTCAGGCTTACTAGAAAATTAGTTCTGATGATATGAGTTTCATAGCTAGTTCCATAGTTCAGTTCATATGGAAAATGTCCTCAATGAGATACTTTTTTGTTTTGTGTTCATTTTCTACCTACACATTTTTTATTACTTCCACTTGTCATGCTCAGACTATTAGAGCCAATGTATTTTTTAAGTTGGAATGTCAAAATGTAATAAATCTCTGGGTTTTATGTTAGACCTCAGCAGCATAATAAGCTTGCCCTTTAGTTCTCAGGAATTTTTAAACTAACGGTAGCAGAAATAGCAGTGGAAATGTTCAGGGTGTGCTTTTACTAGCATTCAAAAAATCGTTTATCATTTTGTTCCAGTTCTTGCCACCAAATAGCATATTTTAGTATTTTTCAAATCGCACAACTCAGATATGGCTGGAGAAATGCTGTTCATACATACTGATTGTGTTAATGTTTCTACTTTTGTTTTTCATAGCCCATCAAAGCTCCTGAGTCAGTTTCTACCATAATCACTGCAGAATCAATCTTCTACAAGGTAAGAATTTGTAGAGTTACTGAGGAAAGATTTGGGCCTGTTGTTTAATATACTACTTAAATGTTGGGTTAGTCTAAAGGCCTCTACTGCTCTGTATTTGTATAAGGTATCATGTTTGTGTTCCTTTCTAAGCTATTTTCCCCCATAGATGGCTGTTGTAAAACATCACATCCAGAGCTGAGGTGGGCGGAGAAGTTGCTTATTGAAATATGATGTGGAGGTCTTAAGTATTTGTTGGTGTAGGTTATGGGAATTGTTCTTAAAATGCAAATGTATAACAGCAGGGAGCCATGAAAGAGTGAGCCATCCTAAGTTAGTGTGATGGCTTTGAAGGGTGAGAAGGACAGAGCCAGGATTTGGATAGTAAAGGACCTGTGCTGTCTAGTGGGCCGAGCGGGCACAAAGATTCTCTGCCTTACAGCAGAGATGAGAGGAATAAGAGCAGCAGTGAGGATTCATACCCCCTACAAGTCCGTGGTAAAGGTCCAGATGTTTTATAAAAGAGTGAGAAGGTTAGGTTTCCTAGGGCCAATGCCCAGGGTCATCTGATATCTCAGTCAGGGAAGTGACCTATCATTATTTTTGAACGAGAAGCTAAAAGAAAGGAGTTAAAATGTACAGAAGACCACCAAGGCTTGGCAGGCCTAGCACAGGCAGCAACTATTATAGGCATCTTGGGTCTGAGTTGTTACTTAGGGAGCAGTGGTGTGAGTTAGCACTTCATACCTGACGTAAGCAGACTGAACACTGTGACACTCAAGTGATTATGCTCTGAAGTAATTTTTTGTTTTTGTTAGCCAAAATCTGTATAGTCTAAAACAATCTATACACGGGAAAACATCCCTCCTCATATTTCTTGCATTTCATTTATTGTTGATAATAGATAGAATCGCCGAAGTTTATTTTAGGGTCTCCATATATCAGGCACTGAGCTGAACATTTTACATGCCTGAATTTCATTCAGTCTGCTTGAGGTGGGTACTGTTACCCCCTTCTTATGGATGAGGACATTGAGGCACAGAAGGCCAATTAACTTATCCACGGCCAAACAGCCAGCAAGTCATAGAGTAAGGAAGTCTGATGCCACAGCCCAAGCCCAGAGCTCAGATCCTGGAGCTGATCCTGGCTTGACCACTTAGGCAAGTGGCTGTGTTTCTCTAAGCCATTTCTCTCATCTGTAAAATACAGATTGTAAATCTCATTAGGTCAAATAAGGTCATGTACATTAAGTACTTAGCAGAGTAAGAACTAAATGTATGGTAGAAATTTTCATTATTACTTCTTTCAATATATGTATTACCTTCACAGCTGAACATCCAGAAGTGTACTGATTGAAATAAGGATTTAGTATACCAATGATTTCCGGAGTGTCTCAATGGAGAGGCATGTGGGAGCTGTTATCACAGTATTGATGCTTTAATATTGATATCACCCATGTTTATTAAACAATAGTGACAAAACGCAACAAAATATTCAGATAATACTGCAGTGTTGCAGAGGCTGTCCTAGCAGTGTCACTGGCTGGTAGCACCATTGTGGACGAGCGCAAGAGGTCATTACCAGCTGCAGAGCTGCTGAGCCCAGATTAGGCATGTGAGAGGGAGCTGAGTGATAAGTGGGTGTGATAGCCAAGAGTGTGGACTCCCAAGATCCAGAATGGTTAAGTGACCTCCCTGGAGTGATACTGACAGAATAGCTCCATGAACCCAGGTCTAGTGACTCCCAAACCAGTATTCTTCGTAGTACTGTGTTGATCATCCTTCTCTCTGCTAGAAACTCCAAAACCTTCCAGTAAATGAGTGGACACTTTAGATAAAGTACCTCAGTCTTAATTGGTGTTATTTTATGAGTACAGTACAATACATATTTATTAAATACCTACTCTGTGCCAGGCACTGCTTGCCAGCCACTGGAATCTTTCCCTAAGACAATGTTTTTGTAATACTGTCAGCTTTCAAGCTATTAGATATTTTGGATTAAGATTCATTCGACATATATTTCAGTGCCTATGATAAATAAGGCGATTTGTCTTATGAACAAATATAATAAATAATCAGAATAACGATTATACATGTGGACAAAGCAAATGATAAGTGCATGTTATTTATGAGATAACTAACCTAGAACTCCTGAGTAGGGGATGAGAGGAAGGATGAGATAATAACAAATATGTTGTCTCAAGTCGTGGTCGTTGGCCTGCATTAGGATTATACCTGTCCTTAATGGTCCAGATGCAACAGTCACTCTTAGACACATGGATAAACTGTCCACCAGTAGAATGCCCTGGCCTAACAGCAAGCATGTTACAGCCTAATGACTAAAAGAAATATTTCATCAGAATTGTTTTTATGGCCAAGGAACATACCCCAGCTGCTTTACTGCTGCCAAGGCCATGTTTTGAGGGAAACGGCAGAGAATCAGATATAATTCCTATAGTCCAGGAAAATGTGCCTATGGAGAACTATACCACCTAAGGCTGTACTGTGAATCATAAAGATTTAGATTTCTGATTGTATTCTCTAGGGTGCTCTAGAGAAACAGAATTTTTCTCTAGAGATAATAATGGGTGATATCTGTAAATATGAGATTATAAATTTATAATTGATTGGATTATCTGATTTTCAGGAATCTGCCCTTAGTTGATTGGCCACAGCTACAATCACCTGACTGATGATTTAATAAACCTGCATTCTGGTTTATCAACCAGCCACAAAATAAACTTGCAGTAATGATTAGGTCAGTACTTGCCTGACCAGACACCTAGGCACCATCACCTGGCCAAGTTGATACCAGAACCTAACCTTCAGTCATTATGCATGTTTAAATGGAGGAGAGATTCTTTCTAGCTCAAGATCCAAGAATAAGGACATGGCATGTAAGAGCAGAGGCAAAGGGAGGATTTAATACAGAGTGTGTACAGATGAGTTGGATATAAAGTAGAGCAGGAAATGACTGAGATGTAATGTCTTGACTGCCAGTGATGCCAATAATTGTGTTCCATTCTGTGGACAATAGAGAGGCTCTTGAAAATGTGTTTACGTTTGTGCCTCTGAAAGAATCTCATGGGAGGGTATAAAAGTGAAAAGGAAGGGAAAGAAACAGGTGACAGTGACCTGGGGAAATTAGGGGTAAACATATCCTGAACACCAATTATGGTCAAAAGAATTGCTGTCTTTTCTTTTAGTTTGTGTATATCTATTTTTTTTTTTAAAAGATGGTTGAGGAAGGAAGTGTGTACAGTATACTCTAACCAGTTAACTACTGTTTTCCAATATAGTACAGAGAAAGAGCCCCTGAGTTGGTGCAGGAACCTGGGCTGCAGTCTCTGAACAAGTCCCTTAACTTCTCTGCAGTTCTGTGTCTCTGGATTAAAAATAGGGATAGTATTGTTGGGATATGACATCACTGTGCTTTTATGCACAAATCTTTTCTCCAGATACAAGTTGTCATAAATATATATATTGCATCATCTAGTTTTTTCATTCAAAAGTAAAACAACTTTAGAATTGTCATTGACCATATAAACACTGATAAATTGGACTATCTTGAAGACCTTACCACTTTGAAAACTGTTGCTTTCATTGTAAGCAAGTTCATAGCTTTAGTGCTATTCTATTTAAATTTAAATTGGGATTATCTTTTACTTCTCCCAGGGAGTGTATTACCAAGTTGGAGATGTTGTTTCTGTGATTGATGAACAAGATGGAAAACCCTACTATGCTCAGATCAGGGGTTTCATACAGGATCAGTACTGCGAGAAGAGTGCAGCCCTGACATGGCTAATCCCCACCCTCTCCAGCCCCAGAGACCAGTTTGATCCTGCATCATATATCATAGGTGAGCTTACAAATGGCACAGGTTCTTCAACCCAGTTAATAATCTATTATCGTGTAAAACAAGCATAAACATAAAGTTTGCAAACAGAGAGTATATAGAAAACATAAGACATTTTTATATAGCTTCAGTTTGAATGCTGTCAGTTATTTTGAGTTAGACCATTATGCACCTATTGAAACATGATGTGGATGAGATTTTTCTGTGGGACACAGGCTTAAACTATTGGTCTTAGACTTATATGATTATAAGAACTTTTCCTCCCTTTAGCCTTTTTTTTTTTTAACAGGATGAGTCAAAATTAACTGTTTACTTTTAAAAATGTATTCTTCAGGAACTTAGGTTATTTCATTTACTTATAAAAATCTAGTAAAACATAATTTCTAAGGAACATCACAGTTATTTCTAAAATCTTACAAATTCTTAATATGCATACCTTTATGTTATATATGTCATCCTAGATCCTTTGTAGCATATCATCGTTGATGATTGAAATGGCAGCCACCATTCATTTATTAGTTCCAAGGCTGCTAAAAGTTCTTGACAAAGCCCAAAAGTTCTTGACAAAGCCTTACAAGAAGTTAGATTAAAACAATTTTGAAAGTGTTCAGATTTTTAAAATTACCCTGAGCTTTCAACTTTTGTGTGCAATAAATATGCATTATTTTTTTATTTTAAGAAAAATATAAAAGTTTTTAAGAGAGAACTCAGGAACACATAATGTACTCATACTATTCTTACCTATACATCATGATGTTTCATCCGTGACCAAAGGGTTTACGTCTCCTGTTTACAAACACATAGAATAGAATTTCAGTTTCCTTAATTATAGGACAGATTTCTCAGAAGAGGCAGTGATATGTATGAATCATCTTCTCTCCCTAAGCTACAGATTCCTATTAGGATTCCTATTCTAGAAGAGGCAGCATAACTCAGAGATTAAAAGCAGTAGACTCTGGTGCCAGAATACCTGAGCTCAGAGCCTAGCTACTCACTAGCTTTGTGACCTTTGACAAGTTCCTTAATCTCTCTCTTGCCATACTTTCCTCATGTTAAATGGGAATAATAAAATGCCTACTTCATAGGATGATTGTAAATATTCAAAATATTTGTGTAAAGTACATAGAACAGTGCTTGGCATGTAAAAAATATGATATAAATGTTAAATAATTATTTTCAGAATCCTTTTTATATTGTCACTATTTTTTTTATTAATTAAAAAAAATTTTTTTTTAAAATACTAAAAAACACCAAACACAAACATTCGTAGCTTTTGATCATTCCATTCTACATATATAATCAGCAATTCACAATATCATCACATAGTTGCATATTCATCATCATGATCATTTCTTGGAACATTTGCATCTATTCAGAAAAAGAAATAAAAAGAAAACAGAAAAAAATTCATACATACCATACCACCCACCCCTCCCCCTCACCAATCACCAGCATTTCACTCTAAATTTATTTTAACATTTGTTCCCCCTATTATTCATCTTTATTCCATGTTTTATTCGTCTGTTGATAAGGTAGATAAAAGGAGCATCAGACACAAGGTTTTCACAATCACACAGTCACATTGTGAAAACTATACATTATACAATCATCTTGAAGAACATGGCTACTGGAACACAGCTCCACATTTTCAGGCAGTTCCCTCCAGCCTCTCCATTACATCTTGACTAACAAGGTGATATCTATTTAATGCGTTAAGAATAACCTCCAGGATAACCTCTCGACTCTGGAATCTCTCAGCCATTGACACTTTGTCTCATTTCACTCTTCCCCCCTTTTGGTTGAGAAGGTTTTCTCAATCCCTTGATGCTGAGTCTCAGCTCAAATCCAGGATTTCTGTCCCATGTTGCCAGGAAGGTCCACACCCTTGGGAGTCATGTCCCACGTAGCCAGGGGGAGGGTGGTGAGTTTGTTTGTTGTGTTGGCTGGAGAAAGAGGCCACATCTGAGCAACAAAAGAGGCTCTCTTGGGGGTGTGAGTCACTGTTTTTTGGAGGCTGTCATATTCTTAAGCCGGTTAAAGTAGAAAAAATTGAATAACTTTTTTCTAAAAAATTGAATAAAGTAGAATAACTTCACAGTAATTACTGTTTCAAGTGTTTATGTCAGGTCAGTAGCTTTGGTTTTCCGGAATGTTAATATTTTCTGAAAGTGATACATATGTTCAAAAATGTCTTTGACCTCTTCATTTAACCTTTTAGGACCAGAGGAAGATCTTCCAAGAAAAATGGAATACTTGGAATTTGTTTGTCATGCACCTTCTGAATATTTCAAGTCACGATCATCACCATTTCCCACAGTTCCTACCAGACCAGAGAAGGGCTATATATGGACACATGTTGGACCTACTCCTGCAATAACTATTAAGGAAACAGTTGCCAACCATTTGTAATTTGAAAATTAAAACTGGATTTCCAAGGTTATCTTATATTCATACCACTGTAAGAAACTCTTAAATGGAAAAGTTTTTTCCTTACTGCCCTTACTAACTTTTTTTAAATTATTAGTTACTTGGAGAAGTAAAGGGGATAGAAAAAGATGAAATATATTTTGAAGTTAAATATTATATTCCATAGCTGTATCTTCACAAGCAAAGGCTGCATTTTCCAGGTGTAACCATTAGAATCAGGTAGTGTCCATTTTATCCATAATTTATGTCTAGAAACTGTCAAAATCAATTATGGTTTTCCACAATTCAAAATGCTAGTTAAGGTTTGGATTTCTGAGCAGGGACTTACAATCAAATAAGAGGTAAATGTGACCAAACAGTGTCATAAAGTCGTATAATCCTTATTTCCTCATATGGAAATTTTAAGACAGACAGTTCACATTTAATCGTTTTCTGCTTTAATCTTAAAGAAAGTGGGGGATGATTTCATTGGTTCAGGCTTTTAAAATTTTTCTTAATTCTTCTGCAGCAAACAGGCATTCACAATCATTTAGTTGATTTTAGTACAGGTGTTCTTAATTGCTCTTACCTTCAGTCAAAATGAAGATTCCATTCAAACCAAAAGATATTATAGTGCAGACAGCTTCACTAAAATCACACAGGAAGAATGTACTGTTCAGACATCTCACTTTGATGAGTGTTAGAACAACTATTAGGCAGTCATAAAAATGATTAATAAGTCATTAGCATTGATATCTAAAAAAGGTCTACCCCAGAGTTAAACCATCTGCTATGGACTCATAATAGCATGCCTAAAACAAGAAGACCTATTGTGCATGAAACTTTGTCTAGAATTTAGGCACAGATTTTACTTCCAGTCAGTAACACTGAAGAAAACGGGGAACGTGGAGATTGCATGTACTTGCCACCTCTTCTTTCTTGATTTAACCAGCCATTTTTTAACCCAGGAAATATGTCAATCTAATTTAATTATAATGATTTTAAGATTTAGCAGCATTAACTATTATCCTTTTTTTCAACACAGTTATGTTTTATATGTTGGAAAGAGGCAACTATAGGCAGGTTTCATGTATATAGTTACCTAAATAACAAAGGTATAGTAAATTGATTGTAAATACCACTGTAGATAACTTTCTAAATGCTAATGTTAAAAATTTTTGTATTAAAATGTTTTTTCAAAATGTATTTATTGTGTATATTTATTATGTATATGTATATATTTATTGTGTATATGTATTTTTGTATATAATGTATATATGTACTCAGAATTTGGCGTGACATACAGAATAGATTTCATGAAAATCAAAGAACAGCTGATTGTTTCAGTTTACAGTTGCTGTTTGTCTTAATATTCCAGGCTTCTATGAACACACAACAGGCATTTATGATTCACAGTTTTGATGCCACAGAAGAAGTTTTAAAGTCAAGGTATCAGCAAGGCTGGCTTTCACCAGGAGACTATACTATTCTGGTGCTTGCTGCCAGCAATCCTTGGGATTCCTTGGTTTGTATCTCTGCTTCCCATCACATAGCGATGTCCTCTCCTTTCTGCCATTTGAGACTTCCGGATTCTCTTTAAAAGGCCTCCAGATAATGGATTAAGACTTTCCCGATTCAGTTGGCCACACCTTAACTAAAAGTAGTATCTTCAAAAGGTCCTATTTACAATGGATTCACACCCACAGTGTCATGGATTAAGATTTAAAACACGTGTTTGTTGGGGTTGTAAGTCAACCTACCACACTACTGTAAAAAATGGCCACATATTAGTGGCTTAAAGCAATGCAAATTTAAGATTAGAATTCCAAAGTCATTCTTAGGGGGGCTAAAATCAAGGTATTAATAGGACTGGTTCCTTGTGGAGACTCCAGGGAAGAATCATTCCTGACCTCTTCTACTTTAGTGGTTGCTGGCATATGTTGGCTCCCAATCATATCACTCTGCCTCCATAGTCACATTGCCTTCAATCTGTATTCGATCTCCCTCTGCTCATTACAAGGATACTTGTGATTGCATTGGGGGGCCACCCAGATAATACAGGATCCTTAATCACATCTGCAAAGTCCTTTCTGCCATATAAAGTAACATTCACAGGTTCTGTGGATTAGGATGTTCACATGGGGGAGATTGCTGTTCAGCCTGGTATACTGATGGCAATGAACACTTAATGCAAAATAAGGTACTTCTTAGAATGAAAAACTTTTAAAAAATCTGTGTATATATTGATCATTTGTTTATACATTTGTAGATATTTATGTGGCAGTTCAGATATCATGAAAAACAATTTTAGAAATTAGTTTTTAATTAAAATTTGTCTGATCACAATTTTGATTAAAAATATTTGTACCTTAAAGGCTCAAAGAAGCAATCCCAGCATAACAACATTAGTAAGGATTATGAAAACAAGATGTGCAGTGTTAGTACATTCCAGTAATAAATGAGCATACTAGTACTCAAAGGAAATACAGCAAAATAATATTATTTGTCCAATTAGTTAAGTAGCTCTGATCTGGCTTAATATGTATCCAACTTTAATGTGTACTTATCTATTTCCACATGTAAAATAGGAAACATCTACAGTTGAGGCTTTGCCTCAGAAGCTCATTTGCTGGTGTGTTGATTTCATCATCTAAAGAGAGACTACCTCCTAAGTTGTTCTTGGAATTGGTATAGAAATTATGCTTGTGTATTTTTAAAAACCTATGGATAGCTTTAAAAATAAAATTCACTTGAATTGCATGTTATTCATATAAACTCTTAACTTTTAAACTTTGTTTTATCAATGAATTGTTAAACTGAAAGGACCTGAGGAGCCTTACAACTTTGCAATGAAGGAAATTACTACTGCTGCACCTGTTTCCATCATCCCATGGTATTTTTTTAGGATTTTGGGAGGATTAAACTCACTCATTCTCCCAATTTCTGCTGTTATATATTGATCCCAGGTCAATAGTAAAGCAACAAATTCTTTGACAGATGCCTGGTGTTGATAAGAGCTGAATGTTGCTTATATAGTTCTAAAAAAGTTGCTTTTAAAATAAAGATTGAATTTTCACTCTCCTCCTCATAAAACATAAATGGTTCCCATTGCTTACAGGGTAGAATTTATATCTTTTCTATTGTTATCCAAGGCTTGTCCTGATACTGCCCCAGTCACATTTCCAGCTTGTTTCCCCCCTCTCACCAACACTGAAGTGTTTCCACAGAAGACCCTTTTCATTTTCCTGGCTCTGAGCCCTTGTTCATACTGTTTCCTCCAACTCCATTTAAGTCCTACCCATTCTTAAAGGTACATATCTTCTATGAGATCTTTCCAGATACCCATGTCTCCTTGAAATCAATTTCTATCCTGTTCTGTCATTGCACTTAAGGTTTTACTTCTGTTGTGCCCACCCCCACATCCCTGATTCCCTGGAGGCTGGGAATGCTTTTATCTATTCACTCATCTTTAACTCTCACGGCACCCAATCTAGGTCCTCACAGGAGATGCTCAGAGTAGAGTCCAAGTTAGTCTATTAACTAAAAGGCTTGATGACATTAAACTTCAAATTCTACTGTGAACAGATATTAAATATTCAAATTGTTATAATCTAGTACTAGGTTGTTTCTACGATTGTTTTAACAGGATGTTTTAAAGATGAGCTTTAAATAGTTAACTTACACAAATAAATCTTAACATGAGTTTCTTAATAAATTCTCCCAAATGATTTAGGTTGTTGGCTGTGAAAAGCTTTTCCTGGACTAGTAAGTTCTTCATCAAGAAGTGTGAATCACAATTCCCATTTCAGCCAAAAGTAAGTGAAATCAAACAAATAATGGAGTAAAACAGTATGTGTGTATGTACATCCGTGTGTATGTATAGATACAGATGTAGGTAGGTAAATGGACAGACAGACATAGATACATATATATAGTAGACAAAGACATATTACACTTCAGAATGAAGTTTCTGTCATGGACCAGAAAAGGGAGGGACATGATTGTGGATTTTGTCTTGCTGCCCTGTTCAAGGTTTAAGAACTGCTTTTAATTTCATGTAAGATATGCGAATGCTACTAGATATGTGTGAATTCCAGGAGATGGGTCACTGGGGAACATTTTAGAGGCTCAGAGACATATGCTATACTGCTAATACAAATGTAGATACAAATGTAAATTAACATAAACTTTCTGGAAAGGCAGTGAATATAAATAACCTTAAAAGTATTTATAACTTGTAATCAAATAATTCTATTTCTAGGAATCCATGCTAAGAAAATACGAAATGTGGATAAAAATGAGTGTAAAAGAGGTTATTTCCATTATTCAAAATAGTGAAAACCCAGATACAACCTAAAGAGCCAACAAAAAAATGAATTTTGAAATATTCATAATAGAAATGTACGCCATCATCAGAAATATCTATAATAAATTCTTAGTAACAATGAGAAAATACTTAAAAAACTGTTAGGTATTAGAAAAAATAACATGAAACTCATAAACAATAACATTCTGGTTTTTAAAAATAAAATACACACAGAATGAGGGAGAAGGATGAATTACAAAAGACATCAGGGTTATTTTGTGGAAGATAAAAAGCAGCTTTCCAGATGTATGTATGTGATGACTTGTTTTGTTTTGTAACATGAGAACTATGAGGCATCTCCTGAACGTCAGCATAGAGTAGGTAATTGGAAATATGGGTGCGAGAGCACAGGAGAGAGGCATAGAGGAACGAAACTCTATGCTCAGTTGATTTCTGTCTCTTAAACCCAGTACAAAACTGTGTGTCACAGCTGTATGATGATACTGTGAACCACTAATTGTACACTTTGGATGATTACATGGTATGTGAATATATATCAATAAAAAATAAATAATACAAAACAAAACAAAACTGTGTGGGTGCGATGGCTGGAGCAGGTAGCCATGTTATTCTTGGGTCCCCAGCCTTAGGACCAACCCCATGACTCTGAGGCCATGCCCAAACTTGAAACAGAATTAGGACAGCTAAGGCTACCTCTGGGAACTCTGGGCCTCTGGCACAAATGTCCCAACTCTAGAAATAGTGCTCAGTCTATCCTTGTGTCCTGGATAAAAGTGTAGGAAAAGCCTTCGGAATTCAGAAAAATGGCAATACCACAGCTGTTGTAAGCTTTCTGCAGAGAATTCAGGGTAATGGGGGCAGGTCACGGAAAAGACAATCAGAACTGACCACAGCGAAAGCATCCTTTTTCATAGCAAGCTAGAGAATCCTACCAGCGTCCTCAGGCACCACTATTAGGCACAGGTGTTTGGCTATGGAGTCACCCTGCATGTGCTGGTGCTCTGAATATCAGAATTTTGTGATAGGCAAGCTTCCAAATCCTTCAGGTTAGGTTATATGAACTGAAAATTTCTGGGCAAATACGATTTTGCTAATAAAGGTGGTTTCCTCAACTCAAGTGCAGATTATCATAGATATCACTGTGGCTCATGACCTGTATCTGGAAAACATAGTTTTTCAAGGATTTATACTCTTTGTAGACCTATGGATTTAAGGACCATATAATAGAACTCCCTTATTTTACAGATAAAGAAACCGAGGCCCAAAGAAGTTAAGCAAATATTGTGGAAATGTCACTGCAGAACTAATTATAGGATATAATTGTAACATAAGTAATTCATAGGATCCCAAAAGAGATTGGGAAAGTGCTTTTTTGAGGAATACTAGGTTCTTAAGAATCTAATAAAACTTAAAAATCTACATTTTGTTAAAAATTTTTTAATCTCACTTCTAAAAGTTTTATTTTATTTATTCTGCTTAATCCTGCACGTGGTATTTTTTCCCCACTATCAAAGAAGTGGGAATCACTGACCAGTGCATCTTGTTCAACATGACACACTGGCATATACTAATTACCCAACTTCAAACAGAGAAGCTACAATCATAACCTCAACCTCTTGTGGCATCATCACCATTTCTAGTTACCCTAGCTATAATAGCTAGAAAAGGGAGGAAGTGGCAGCCTCAGTTAACTTTGGCCCTCATTTCAGGGCTGCTATTAGTACATATGGAACCTTTTTGAGGATTTCAAAATGTTGGCCAATACAGGCAGGCACATCCCTCTGGGCTGATCAGATCCCCAGCCAGAGCTGAATTCTAGCCTCAACTCATCCAGGGACCTTTGGGCAGGGCATAACTGCACAACCGTATGTGGCAGCCCTCATTACTGCAGCTTTGTTAACAGGGCTAAAAAGTTTTGAATTTACAAAGGCCAAGAGAGTAATCCTGTGCCAAAGGGAAATTCACTTTCTATTAATTCCCCTCCATTAACACTTATCAATTCTTTGTGTCTGGCACTTTCACAAACATTATCTCATTTAATTATCCCCGTTTTATAGTACGATAACTGATTAAAACTTGGATTTTGAACATGTTCTTAGATCCCATCACCCGCTACCTGTCCTCCCCACCCTCCCTTTACCACAGTGAGTCACTAACTTGTCTGCACATTAGAATCACCTTGGGAGCTTGAAAAAACACTGATGCACATCTCTAATTAAAAAAAATACATATCAATGCACAGGTCATACACCAACCAATTAAACCAGGATCTCTGGAAATGAGGCTAGCTAAATCCCAAATAATCTACTAAAGCTTAAAAATCTAATTTTTTTTAAAGCTCCCAAGGTGATTCTAATGTGCAGCCAGAATTGAGAACTAATGTTTATGTCAATTCTCTCTTAGCATCTAAAAATTCAGCTGATAAAGGCTTCAGTTTCTACACAGTGATAAGGAGATCTGATACAATCTTGCCTTTGGACAAATCATCAAAAGTCTATTTATCCCAATCAGTCTTTAATTTCTGTAATTACATTGTGATGGCAGCTTTAAGGAATATCTGGAAAAGACTGATATATTTGAAAACATCAAAATTAAAAGATACCAGAACACCAAAGGTAAAATTAAAATAGAAGTGACAGACTTTGAGAAAATATTTGCAAAATGATTACTACATAAGCAATAAAGAACTAAAGACAAAAAAAAAAAAATGGGCAGAGGATATACATAGATGATTCACAAAATTAAAATATAAATAATTTAAAAAATATGGAGATACTCAAACTTACCACTAATTAGGGAAATGCAAGAGTTCTGATGTGTTGCTTTGCAAAAATTTAACTTTTTGATAAAGTCAAATGTTGCTGAAACAATGGAAAAGCAGTACTTTTGGATACTGTTGGTGGAAGTATATATTGGACCAGACTTTTTGGAGGGACTCTGGTAGCACTTATGACAGTCTTTAATGTGTATATCTTTCAACTAAACAAATTCATATCTTCAGACTTAAAAAAAATTAGATAATCTGATCAGTAAATAACAAGATATTTTATTTCTAAAACTGTCTCAAGAAGTTGCTAAGCATAAAACTTGTTAAGTGTTAAAAAGATGCTAAATATGCAACTATCAGTGAGTTCCAAGAAATGTATTTAATTACATATTCTATTTTCTTTAAGGGGAAATAGTTTAATTATACCAATTGGCTGATATTATTTCATTAAAGACTTAATATATACTTATAGGAAATAAAGTAGTAGAATCTGTTATAAATATCCAAATTTATTATATCATAGTAATCTTTAATCCTGATCACTACATAATCATAGCATTCCCCACTCTATTTTATAAATTAACCTGATTTCTTATATTAAAAAGAAATTTACAGACACCATTTTCACTGTTACTGTGACAAGACACCAAAAAAAAAAAAATCAGAAGCATATTTTATGCTAAGGTTACTTTTTGTCCAGGTCGAAAAGTTGTTCCACTTTGATTTTTTCTCTTCTTTGGATTTTGAAAGCTTTCATACCTTAAAAAAGTTAAGAGTTAAAACATATAA
>PVIY010030172.1:0-31252 GCA_004026745.1 Myrmecophaga tridactyla
TGTCTTATTCACAGTTCTGTCTCCAGCACTGGAAGGGTTCCTGGGACACAGCATGTGCTTCATCAGTACCTCTGGGTGGCAGATGGGCTCGGGCTTTGGAACAGTCTGGTACTTCTGAGGTCTGGATCCTCTTTCCCTGTCCCTCGGCTGGGCCCTCTCTGATACTGTGTCAAATCAGAGTCCCTGATGTGTTCTCTTTCCTAAAATCCTGCCAGTGCTTTCAAAGCTCATTCATAGTTTTAAAATTATAAATGTATTTCTGTTTATAGCCTGTTCCCCTGCCCCCCACTAGTCTGTGAGTCTCTCCAGGGAAGACATCTTGTCTCATGTGGTCACTATAGAATTCCTGGGCCTGGCATGTAATAGGTGGTCAGTGATTCTGTACTGAATGTGTTAAAATGTTCTTCTCTGCTGAGGTTTAACCACAGAGTAGAATATTTTTAAAAATATATAAAACTTAGCTGATGAAATGTTCAAAGACCCTTCTCCTATGGGAATAAAGGGGCTCTATCAGGTCAAATTTATATTTCCTTGCTAGGGCTAGAATCTGCTCTTACATCTGCAGGAAGGTCATCAAGTCTGCTGTGATCTAACAGAAGACATTTCTTTATCCTTTTCATCAACAAGACAATTTGACACAGGGGCTGGAATTGACTGTGCCCGAGCTGGTGATGGAGGAGACATCCTGATTGTGCTTTCTGTGGCTGGTGGAGCGAAGGTAGCCAAATGGGCCACACCTGAGCCAGAAGCCTGCTGCCCATCATCAGGAGGAAGGGCCACCCTGGCAGCAGGGGCTGGGTGCACTAGGGTTTTAGCACATGAAGTCTGGCCATTTTTTCCTTCAGTCCAGTTATATTGATGCAGATGTGCATAGAGTTCAGACAATTCCCCTGAGAGCAGCTGGAGCTGCTAAAAGGAAAACAAGAACAAAACAAGTGGATAACATATCCTATTTGCACCAAACAGCTAACGCAATCTAATATGTCATATTTTCACCCAACAGCTAACCCAGACATACAGGAGAGGCATCTATGAGACGGTGGAGTCCCTTGAGTGGACTTTGCTAGCAGCTCAAAGAACAAACTTCATCATGCCTGCGCTTCTTGTTCTCATTTGGAAAATGGACTATATATACTTATACCTCTTATTTATGGGGCAGGGAAAAAGGATTGGCATGGGAGTTCGACGACCTAAATTCTAGTCATGGAACATCGTTAGTTGGCTGTGTGCCCTTAGGCAAACCAATGTACTTCTCTGGTCTTCAGTTTCTTTCTGTTTAAAACGAGGACCCTTCACTCTCTAAGGTTCCTTCCAGATCCAGCATATGAAGAACTGGTGCATAGTCCTAGGGCTTAAAATGATTTGCGCACTCAGGTTTCTCTCATTTGTGTTCCTACGGTGGGCAGGGTACAAACTTCACGTCCCATCCCTCCATACCAACAGAATCCCTTCTCTGATTTGCCGAGCGCGGTCTCCTAACTGAAACTCCAGCTCCGCCACCTGCTGTCGCAGGGCCTCCCGTAAAGTCTGCAGTTGCAAGGCCTCCTCCCTGCAGGTGGATAATAGAAAGCAACCCAGTTTAACAGTCATCCCCAGGTGCAGTCTGCCATTGTCCGTCTCATAATGTAGGTCAGTCTTTGAAATTTGTTAAAAGAACAAGTCACCTTTTTCACTTGAATCTGTTGCAGGAATAAGTATGGTACTAGGACAGTTTTTCTTTTTTAACAATTCTATTGTTAATGTAATTAGTATAATTTAAACATCATAAAATTCACTTGTTTTAAGAGTGCATTCAGTGATTTTTAATATATTTACTGAAGTATATAGCCATCACCACCATCCAGTATTAGAATATTTCCATTTCCCCAGTAAGATCCCCTGTGCCCTTTAGAGTTAATCCCTATTCCCACCCATAGCCCTAAGCAAACACTAATCTACTTTTGGGACAGATATTTTTAATCTGTGTGAAAATAATGCAGCTTTTCAAACTTCTAATAACCTCCAACATTTGCATTTGCATGAGTCCCATTCACAGTGATTAAAGAAGTCCTGCTGGCAATCGCCCTCCTCCCAGCTGACTGCCCCGCTTCTGACCTCTCAAATATCCCTGGACTGAAGAAATAAGTGCTGCTATCTAGCGCATGGCTCTCACAGCCTCCCATGGAGAAAGCAAAAACAAGCACATGGAAGCAAAGGAAAACCTGGCAGATTTCTCATTAGCCCTGCTCCCTGAAGCTCATCTGTCCTGACCTTATTACCTTTTCCTGCTCCAGGTGTGTGGGCTGGTACTTTTATAGCTCCCTTAGATAATTACCTTTCCTCCTCTGACATGTCCCTGGAAAAGATTGTCTGCTGTCCCACAAGATGCTCTTCAATTTCTTCTAAGTGCTCCCGGAAACTGTGGCATACCGTTTTCATCATTTCCATTTCGTGTACTGTGCACTGAGGACAATTAGGAAGGGCTGAGAATAACTTTCCTGGAAGTCCTTTTGAATCACTGCAAAAGCTCCCTGCAGTACCTGCCTCCCGATTTGGACTTACCTTTTCGCAAAGAAGCCATACTGCCGACGCAAGGGAAGAGAATAGGGAGAGCCCAGCCTTTGGCTTCTTGAAGCAACTAGAGGAAGAACTTGGCTGAGACAGGAGGGTAGCAATTGTAGGGTGGGCCTTTGGGTGAAGAGTAGTATGTCCCAGAGACAGATAGGCAGTCTGGGGGTATATGTGATGTAGTGATAGAAGGGTGTAGACAGAGGAGGGGGAAGGGCCAGAGTGAGGATTTATGCTTAGAAAAGTTGTCTTGTTTAATCTTGTTTAACAGTTGAGTACTGCCTCATTCTGAGTATCAGTAACATTGAACACATCTGTTCAGATGGTATGTGTTTGATCAAAGAAAATATCAGAATTTTAAAATTAGTCTTAGCCTTACTGAACCACAGACATTGGTGGCTCGAAACTGCAGGATCAGCTCCACCCAGCAAATAAACCCATGCAGATGAAGGCAGCAGTAGATTAGGCATCTCATCCTCTCCAGGAGCTGGAGTCTAGAATGTTTACCTCCTGCCCCCATCACCCCAGCCCTGCTCCTCATTGTTCCTGACATGTTAGCCTCTAAATCTTACTTTCTGTGTATACTGTGGTTTTGCCTTAGTTTCTTGATTTAAACGTCACCTTCCCTATTTCCCCAAACTCAGTCCATTTGTTGGGGACTCTTATGACTTGCTGAGTTCTTACCAGCTATCCCTCTTGCATCAAGCTTTGAATAGACCCGTGACCCATTTGAATAGAACAGCACTACTACCCATCTCACTTGAGTGATGTCCATACTTGTTGGACCCTGTTGCTCTCTCTACCAGGCCTGTGAGTTTGGACCCCCTCTCAGATCTGTGTGGTAGAGGCTGCTAGTTGCCTTTTCTCTACTTGTCTCCCCTTTATCCTTATTAAAAGAATTCTGATATCTTAGAAGCAGCAGTGTGTCTACATTTCCCATTTCTTCGCTCAAGTTAGGATGGACAATGACGCAGAAATAGAAAACATGGAGTGGAGCTTCTGGGGAGCTCTGTTAAAGGGAACTGATCTAGTGGTAGGCGTTTCTTAACTTTTTCTTCTTTCTCTTTCCCTGGAGACCAACTTTACAGCTAGGTTAATTATCCCAGCCCTTTTTCTAGGCAGTCCCAGCTTTTTTACTTTTCTCCCATAAGCCCCATAATCAAGATCCTGACAGCCTGATGGCTATTTTCACTGGAATTGTCATAATAGAAATACTTTTGAAAACACTTCATCATTTTGCTTTGAGAGTTTGGTTTCATTGTTTCTTCTAATTTTTAAATTCTGGGCTAACATATTTGCATAGTAAAACTCTCCAATCACTTTTGCCTCAATGTGAATGAATTTGAAACAGGGGAGTATTTGAAGCGTTATTGATGTTGGCAAGAATGCTTGAAAGGTCATTAGAATTATGGACTCTTTAAAGCAGAAAAGATCTTTGAGACCACGATGGACACATTTCATAGATGAGGCTTCCAACATAGGATGGTTAATTAAATTGTCTATGGTTAAAAAATGACAGTCAGATTTCCAACCCAAGTCTCCTGGTTCATTTCTTTTCTTCTCAAGATCTAAGTGAGTCACAGCAGGGACCACAGTGGAATTGGACATATGGAAAAATTATTTGTCCCTTTGGAGTGGGCTGATTTAGCAGTTCTATTAGATTCCTATAGGTTTAGGGAGCATGACCAACTGGTTCAAATTCACTTCCAAATTCTACAAACTGTGAAGCCAGAGTCCATGGAAATATGGTGCTCAAGGATATTGAACATTATAAACACTGAACTTCATGCTTTGTCTTCTCAGTTTGGGGTTACCCTTTGTGGTTGGGAGTATGGGGGACTTAGATTTGGGGATAACTGACTCCCAGATCACTCCCTGTGAAGACAGTGACGTGAAAATTCTGAAGCACTGACATCTTCTGGTCATTTGGAAACACTAAGGAACAACCCTCAAACAGGTATAAAAGTTGTTGTGGAATAAAGGAAAACTTAAGCAAGAAAAAAAGGGAGAATGCTTTGAACTCTGTTCTGTATCATAAGAAATTATGACCCAAATATGATGCAAGGTCTGCTTTACTGAACTAGGCCATTAAAATAAATTTTAACATCAACTGTAAGAGCACTTTCACCAAAAAACAATGAACTTTTTTTTAATTGGCCTATATTACTTTTAAAAATTTATATACTTTTTAAAATCAAAATGATAATCATCATAGAAGAGTTTTCTAATAAAAAAACTTATTCTGAATATTTTATTTTATTTTCTGTGAAAAAAGTATTTTTTAATTAAAAAATTAACAGTTTACTAATTGATTTAACTTTGTAGTTTGATCCTGAGGTTTTTTTGAAACTAAATCACAAACTCAGAGTCCCTAATTTTCAGAGCAAGTGTTAGTAAGTATAAGTATTTTCTTATTTTCTTTTCCACTGAAAATGATTTCATATTATAGGTACAATAAATACCTAGAAGAACTCTGTATATCAATATTTTCATTTTTTATCAGATACTCTTGGAATTATGCTTTGTTGATATGAATAAAAACAATTATTTTGTACTATTAATATTAATTGATTATTAATATTAATGTACTTAATATTAATTGATTGTTAATATTAATGTAATTAAGAACATGAAGTGTTTGCTCTTATCCAGAAACACTACAGTATCATGAAAAGAGCAAGCAGTTCTTCTAGCTACTGCGTAGAATCCTGAAGAAAATTACTTAACTTTATTTAGAAAAGAGAGAAATTTTTTTCTGCCCGCACCAAATAATTGCTGTGAAGATTAAGTATGATTAGCCCGAACAGATCAATTTTGAAAAAGTTGCTTCAATTACAAGATAATTTTTTTTCTGGTCCTATTATTAAAACATTTCTTCTTTCCACTTACTAAACATCTACTGAGAATCTTCTATAAACAATGCCCTGTTGGATGCTCCCAAAGAAAGAACATCTTTAAGAATATATGTGTATATTTTATCTTTAAGAGTATTTTCTTTTAAATCATGAAATTTATTTTCCTTTCAATTTTTTTTAACATTGCCTTGCTAAAAAATTGAAGAACCTGTATTAGCACCCCATTTTAAAGGGATGATATTCCCACCTCTTGCCACATGGGGGCATGTGTGAGATATAGGGAGAAGCTTTGCAGTCAAACAAAATTGTTGAATTCTTGTATCACTATTTGTGTGTTCTTGTATATGTTTCTAATACCTTCTGACAAAAGTGCCCACTGGGTCTTTGTCAGGACTGATTAAAATAATGATATCTAAAGTACCTGGTATAATGCCTGGCATATAGTATGTGCTCAATAAGTGATAGCACATAAGTAGAAGCACCTAATATACATAAAAATTCATTGTGAAAAAATTTGTTGTAATTATATCAACAACCATTATCTTCTTTAATCCTCAAAATTATAAAAATGGCCTTGTACAGTTTGCAGCTAGACAAGTATTTCTCTGTACTGTTACATATTGCTATGTAAGTAAGCAAGGGGAGTGACCTGGAGGTGATTTTTTTGTCTTCATGTGTTTTTACCTAAAATTGTTCTGAGCTTCAACATCTGCATGGAGCTCCCTTTATTGCGCAAATGATTGTATTTGTCTATAAGCGTCACTTTGTCCAAAACCTATTTTCTAGTTAATTTTCTCTTACATAGATTTTATAACCCTAGCATCTAACTTACAAACCATTTTTCCCTGGAATATTTTTAATCTTTACAAATTCAGAGCTCACTCATGGAGATGCTGCTGAGTGTACTAACCTTTTTATCTTTGTTCTTAAGTTTGTTCTTTAGTTTACTTAAGTAGTCTCCTCTAATAGATGAATATAATTCCTTATTTTTGCTTACTTTTGGGGCATGTGACTCATGTATATGTGTGTGTGTGTATGTGTGTTTTGATTGTGTCCTTTGAGTGCTTGTTCCTGGTTCCTTGTACTTAAATAATGAGAGAAGTATTGTCATCTAGTAAATACTATATGGTAGATGCTTCAGCAGATGTAATGCCAAATATATATAAACCCGTTTGATATCAAATTAATATTCTTTTGTATAATTGCAAATTCTAGGAGGAAAGAAGACTAAGGCAATGTGGAGCAAGGCATTAGAAGGCACAAGATGCTGGAATGCACACTTGTTCAAACTCCTACTTGTTTAAAACCTACACACAAGTCTGACAATGGTCTTGCACATAATGGGCCATATAAACCTTCCATTTTCTGCAGAAGTGGTGAGACCTTATAGGGCCAAGTCAAGAGGAACATCTGCTTCCAGCAGCCAACTCTACACACAGCTGGGACAACTCAAGGCCAAGAGCTCCTGTGACGTTCAGCAGGAGGACTGGGAAGAGCTCTGGCCCATCCACACTCAGGGACTTTCAGTATCTCTGGAGCTGACTCAGATATAATCATCAGTTCCTATTCTAAACAATATTCCTTTACCCACCTCCCCAGGTCCAGGCCTTACCTTGCAGCTGGGTCTGGGTTTTATGTCCTATTCCTGAGCTCCTCTAGGGCCCTCTCTTACACTTACCAGTCTACCTCCCCCCAAGTAGCTGCAATCTTTCCATCTGCTAGTATCACCCCAGGAACCAGCTGCCCACCTGGTCTTTCCACACCAGAGCCATGCTCCTACAAATTCGTAAGGATACACCTATTCTAAGTGTTTAATATTGTTAAATAAATTTAATATTGCTAATAAAATAATTAAACACTTATTCTAAGTGTTTAATATTGTCTAAGAATCATGGTTTCACTGGGCTGTACCAATTCATCTTCTGTGTTCTCTGGATGCTGTGATTTGCCTGATGAACTGATGTCCTCTGGCACCTGTGGCCAGGCCCACCATTTTAATGACTGAGCTACTACCCCTTTGTCTGCACTGATCTGTCATAGGTACCCTAACCAGGTCAAATAATCTCATTAGGACATATGTATCTTGCTATGAGATGAGCAAGAAAAGTGTTTTCTATCTGTGCCATGGGAACATGTATTACCTTTGTTTTTAATTTGTAGACATGTAACTGAGCAATTGGCAGTCTAATTGAGTATCAACTTACAGTTGTTGCCATATTAGAAACCTGACTATAATATTGATAAATAAAGTGATAGTGTTTCCCAAAGAGAATTTGAATTTTAGTTTGATGCGATAGACTTTTAGTTTCTTAATTTATGGGAACATGTCTTTTATTTCTCTTTTCAACACAATCAATAAATGATTTATGTTGCTATTAACAGTGGTGATATGAACAGAAATTTATATTATCATATTATGGAATAAATACCTACAGCACTTACACTAAAAATGATATTGGGTGTTGTATTAGTTAGGGTTCTCGACGTGATCATGATCTAATTCTATGAAATGTCCTCATTGCAACAGACAGGCCAGCACTTGCCCAACCAGACAAACAGGTACCACAACTTGGCCAAGTTGACACATGAACCTGACCATGACAGGTGTATCTTGGAGGACCATTTCTTCTGGGGTTTTGAATACAGTTTTAATTTTATATGATTTTATTTTTTTAAACAAAACCTAAAAGTAAATATGTATATTTGTATATCTTTATAAGGCTTATCTTAAAAATATAAATTAGAAAAATAATCCTTTTCAGGTTACATATTCATATGTTAGAATAACAGCCTAGTTTTCATCATGGCAACTAGAGTACATGGCAACTAGAGTAATTTAATTCTTGGATTAAATGTGTTTTTTTCCCTATAGCCTCTCAGAATGTCTCCTACTCTAGCTGTCTCTCTTCCTTAACATTTTCTCATGTAGAATATGTGGTCAAGTAAATGTGTATTCCCTTTGAGTCGGGTTTTCCAACCTTGTTGTGGGAATCTGTTCTGTGTATGGCAGAATGTTTAGCAGCATCTGGAGCCTTAGCCCACGGAATGTCAGTAGCAAGTGACTTCATCCTGCCAGTCATGACAACCAAAAATGTCTCCAAATATTGTTGAATTTCCCCCCGGGGAACAAAATCATCACCAATTGAGAATCACGATCTTACAGCATTTTAAATACCTTATAATAAATATCAGCCATCACTCTCTCCTTCCTTATTCGTATTATTTCTGTTACTCTTACTATTCCTTCCATTACCATTTTCCATGACTTGAACCTGGGCCTTTTGATTCTCTAGTAGGCCCCTCAGGTGTGCATTAGCCTTTGCTTTATTCTTTCACCAAATAAAACTAAAGAACAATAAAGCATTCTACAAATATTACTCACGATTTAAAATTAAAAGGGTATGCCCTGGATTTCACATTCAGAAAAGAGGGATGGACACTATCCTTGAGGTATTTATTGTTGGCACATCTGCTTTCCCGTCTTTGCAGAGGTGAACACTTAGAGGTGAACACTTACGGAACAGAGCTCCCTCACTGTAGTATCCTGGAGGACTGTCAGTGTCTCCATGACCTGGGTTTCCAGATGATCAATATTTGAGCACAAGCAATGGATACAGGCTGAGGGTGCAGGGCTGGGGCTCTGCCTCTCAGTGGGGCAGGCGGAATGGCGATGACAGCAGATGCAACAGTGGACTGGCGTGTCATGTCTGATGCCCACTGGGTAGGAACTAGGGAAGCCTGTGTCTAGAGAGACAGATTTGGTGAGGGGTTGGTGTCTGGGTTTCAAGGCCTTGTTATTTAAAGCTGAACAGCACTGCCAGGGTCTGGGCTCACATATATAAGCTTGAATGGAAGCGTCTTTAGACTGTCTGGTCGCTGTCCCCAGTCCTGGTCCTGCTGTGGTAAGAGGGTCACACATAGTACATTCTAAAGATGTGCCTGTAGAATCCGTTCCCAAGGCAACAGTACTCTGAGCAGCTGACACCAGACTGGAGGGCATCTGGACTGTCACAGACCTGGAGGTGCCCGTGTTGGAGTCAGCATTTGGAGAAATATTTCCCATCTTGGCTTCTGCCCTACATGGCATTTGACCCAACGCCCTACAGCTTGGTTTTGCTTGGAGGATGTCTGCAGACAGTTTATCTAGGTAGGGAATGGAATCCTCAGCTGTATGAATAATGTCACCTTTAGGGGCTGTGTCTTCACTGTGTTTGGAGACAAGCTGAGGTGGACTGCCTAGCGTCAGCAAGGTGTTGTTGATGTCAGGACATCTGCTTTTTCCTTCTCTTCCGGCCTCAGAGTCGCCATGAATGAAGTTATCCTGAGCACGTTCATTTCCAGGTGATCTTTGCGATTTCTGGTAGTGGCTTTCCACTGGCCTCAGAAGCTCATCTTTCACTTCTGTGATGTGGGCCCCAGTAAACTCCAGAAGACAGTCACATTTGGAAGTGACTGTGCTTCCAACAACGTCGTATTCAGTGTGGGGTGTTGGCGGGAACAGCCGCAGGAAGCTGTCCTTCCTTGTGTAACTGCCCACACTGATGGTCTCGTCAGGAGTCATATCTGGGATCAGTAGCTCTGGCAGACCCTCCATGGCTTCAAGCTGAGACTCTTCCTCCACCACGGATGTTGAGGTCTTCTCCTCCAAGACACTCCAGTCTTGGCTTGATAAAGATGTGCTCACCATACTCTTGGAATCAGACTCATCTGACTCTTGTTGATAGTCCTGGGATGATGCTAAGCTGTGACTCTGATCCCTTGGCTTTCTGTATCTGTTCTCAATAGGGCTCTGGTTACTTGGCAAGGAAGGCACCTGTAGGTGAAACCAAGATAAAGGCAAGTAGGTCAGGAAGGTGGGGGAGGCACTAGGCTACTTATGGTTATTATGACTTATGATTCAGTAGGTAAATTGACATTTTACATCAAATAACTATTTTACCTGGGACTTCCTCTCCATGATGCTTGGCTTCCTTGTTTATAAAAATCAAAATAAAATTAAAAGGGAAGGAAATCTGAGCTTTCTGATACCTTGTATGGCACGAGTGCATCGTCTGCTGCCACCTGCGTTTATGTAGCATGTTTTTCTAAGTATTGGTTGGCCCTCTTTTGAAATTTCATTTCCTTCTATTCCCCATCCCAGCCCTTGAGCAGCACCTCTACCTGGAGGGACAGTGGATCTGGTGGCTCCTCCAGGAATCCACTGCTGTCAGACTGACAACTGTTTGCTCTGTTCACCCCGGCACCTACAAAAACAAAGAAAGTTAATGTTAGTAAAGTGGAAACATGCTGCTAATGGGACTGGAATAAAATCTTCTATGTGCCTGGCAGGCCAGAGATGCTCAATAAATGCTTACTGCATGCAAATTTAAATCAACATGGGAATTCCAGGGACGTCTCTTTTTTGTCTCAGAAAGTCCACGTAAAACTACATCACTATTTCCTGATGCAAGAATAAAAAGGAACAATGGAAACAAAGGATGTTTTAAAACTAAATCTGAAGAAAACCCAGAAGAAAACATTTGTGCTATATGTTACTGTAATAAGACAATAAGAGATCACAATTTATGTTATTATATATATATTTTTTCTTTTTATTAAATTTTAGGTAAGAATCCCATATGAGTATTTATATGAGTGCTAACTTATGCCTAGGTTCTAGATGGCTGCTCCTGTCAGTTGTGTGAGGCTGGAACAGGCAGAGAAAGAATGGTATTAAGTGTGGGCTGGTAAAGACTTTGTAAACAAGAGTTTCTTGAAACTCTAAACTTATCTATAGACTCTAAGGTTAATATTATGCTATCATTGTAGGGTTGAGGAACTGGGTGGCTACAAGAGACTCATTCAGACAAAGATTAAATTATAAAGTTTTTTTTTTTCCCTCCTTTTTAGTGATAAATGCTTCTAGCCTCACCAGAGTATAAACTAAACTAAGAAATCCATTAGGGAGAGTGGAATTAGAATGTATCCTTCCTCAGAATACAAGGAGCAGAGAGGGAGGAGCCTTATTTGTCCTAGGAGAAAAGACTCGGCATATGTCTAAGGAATGCCTAGAAAAGAAAAGCTAATTGCTAAAGATATAATGCTTTGCTATCTGGTACCTGAGTGAGGTGATTGCCTTAGTTCTAAGAATTAAATGCTACAGAAAGATTCAGAGGAAAAAACCCAAACCAAGCCCAGCCTCCAAGGAACAATGCCAACAAGGGCAGTGGTGCCTCGTTTCCCTGCAGGGCTGTCTTCCACCACAGTCCTGACTGCCTGCGTCTGTGAGCAAAGGCTGTAAATGGAGGCACAGTCCTGAAAGTAGAGCCCCTGTCTAAATTTCAACTACTTTACCTGGAGGACAAAATAAAGCAAAATACAACAACACAGAGAAAGAGGCTTAACTTTGTAGAATTTAAAATAATAAACTCCAAATCCTTTAGGTCAGTCTCAAGCAAAATTAGATACTAAAAGTCAGAGGACATATGTTTTTAATAGTTGAATCCTGGAGTTTAAGTGAATTAAACTTAACCATTGCTTCTTGTTACACAGGTGAGGGTCACCTATGGAAAATACTTACTAGAAAGAGACCTAAAGGAGACTCCTGCTTCTGTTCAAATGGGAATAATAGGAAACAGGTTTTCCCTCTTGTGTGAAACTATTAAACAACAGGACAAAATATATGAACAAAGTGGTTTTCAAGATAATGGATTTCAGGCAATGAGGGACAAAAATCCCTGAAAGACAAGCACAAATAAAGTGAATGCTGCGATTGCCCCAGCTTCAGGCCATGATGCAGGGAAGGGGAATCCAGGTAAGGACTGGTAGAATCCCTAAGTTAAGGACGCAGAGCTGAGGAGGGTGAGGAGAGGCAGAGGAAACTAGAATATACAATGAAGGGTACTAGAGAGGACAGAAATGAACAAAGGGAGAACTCTAGAGAAATGCAGAGAGTTCCTCATAGTATTCATCTGAGTACTGATCAGTACATGCATATGAAGAAACAACCACAAGCTGTGGAAAGAAACATCTGAAAGAATTAGAGGGTACAGTGTCCAGCACTCACTGAAGGCTGGGAATAGAACATGTTCTCACCAGCTGTATTGGGAAAGCTCAAAATTCACAGGGCATTAAGGGGGTGAGCATTCAGAAGGGTCTTGCCTCAGGAGTGGGGAGAAATAATCCCTAGTATGGGCATTGCTCTAGCTCCACTTTACAAATCTTAAAAGAAAGATCTGAAAGGCTCAAACAGTATTTCCAAGTAATTAAACTTGGAATCAAAATATTTAAGATCTAGTTCAAAATATTTATAAGAACACAATACTATATATCACTCACAAAATAAAATTCACAATATCTGAGATTCAATACAAATTATTAGACATGCAAAGAAGCAAGAAAAGACTCGTGATGAGGGAAAAAAATCTATCAAAACCAATCTACAACTGATGCAGATTTCAGAATTAGCAGACAAGGGTATTAAAACAGTTATTATGACTGTATTCTATATGTTCAGGAAACTGGAGCAAAGACTAAACACGTTAAGTGGAGATATGCAAACTGTAAAGTAGACCCAAATTGAACTTTTAGAGGTGAAAACTACAATGTCTCAGGTAAAATTTATACTGAATGGGATTAACAGCAGGTTTGAGATTGCAGAAGAAAAGATTAGTGAATTTCAAGGCATAGCCATAGAAATGATCCCAAAAGAAACAGAAAAATTTAAAAAATGAAAAGAGAACCAGTGAGTGTTGGACAACTCTAAGCACCTTAATATGCATGTATTTGGAATTCCCAGGAGCAGGAAGCCATCTGAAGACTTTTTTTCAAATTCAGTAAAAACCATAACCTCACAGATCCAAGAATCCCAAAGAACCCCAAGCACAAAAGAACCCCAAACACAAGAAACATGAAAAAAAACTATACAAAGCACATCAAAATTAACAAGTGATGAAGAGGAAAAAAATCTTAAAAGCAGCCAGAGAAAAACAGCACATTACATACAAAGGAACAGTGAAAAGGATGATAGCAAATTTATCATTGGAAATGTTCCAAATGAGAAAATACGTGGAGTGACATTTGAAAAATACTGAAAGGAAAATAGTTGACTTAAAATTCTAGACCCAGTAAAAATATCTTTCAAAAACAAAGGAGAAACTATTTTTTCCAACATATAAAATGGGAAGGAATTCATCATCAGCAGTACTGTTGACAAGCAATTTTAAAATACCAGATAGAATTGTAGAACAGCACAAAGGAACAAACAGCACTGGAAATGGTAACCATAAGGATAATTTCTAGAGATTTTGTTTTTATTACTTAAGTATTTTAAAAAGAATGATTGACTATTTAAACAAAAATATAATGTAGTATGGGGTTTATAACAAAGACCTAAAAGAGTCCACATATATAAACACATATGCAATTATACAATAGAATAATTTATATGAAAGGAGCTGCCTCTAAGATTTTCCTTTAATTATGATGTGCAATTTTTATAGAGACTTTAACCTGGCTAATATAATATTTGTTAACTTATTGTCAGAGGAATTAGTGTATATTCATCACATATTTATTATAGAAAATTTACTTGTGTAATATGTAATCCATGGACTATGAGTTCACTGTTTGCTCAGTTAATGCAGCCAATTGAAAACACTTTAGATCCTGCTAGAGTTAGAAAAAAATCATCCATTTTCCTCCTTATATCCTTATATTTATAGATAAAAAAACAAACTATAATTATGGCAGCACCAATTAAAAAGCTCAATGCAGAAATTCAAATACTTTTTAGGTACTATGCAAAGGGCCTTGGCCACATTGGCTGGAGCCCTTCATAGAAAAACCCTGTGAGGTTAGAAGCACAACCTCAAGAACTGTCCACACAATTTTTTGCCCCTTATCCTATGTTCCTCTTATGTGCTTCAGGACTCTCTACAGCTTGTTTCTACTCAGTCTCCAGGGCTCCTCTGCAGTAGGCAGAGTACATGCACAGGAGAGAGCAAGACAGAACTAACTTGCACTCTTCACTCATCATCCCCCTTCTATAATAAGCATTAGGGGATGCAAAGATATTCCATAAAGAGAGATTGGGCCTTGGTGAAGGATGGATAAGATGAGACTCTGCGTCCTCTGGTTATTTCCATAGGTTTTGGTGAAAGATTTGCACCATAAACCATGAATGACTCCTGGGACATCATTATTATTTAAACTTCTCAAATAATCTCTGAGCAATAGTTATTCTGGGACATAAGCTTCATATAAAGTGGTTGTTATTCCCCTTCTTACAATCCTAGAATGAAATTTTATGTTAACATATTAGAACAAAATTATGTGTTCATATACTGGTCGGTCCATATCAGTCTGGGCCAAATAAAAATAACTTCAAACATGAAGCATCCCTAAGAGTAGCAAGAACAATTTTCTCTAAAAGAGGTATATCTGTAATATAAATATTACCTTGAGTTAACTGCACTTGCATAACATGCAAGAGGAAACTACTAAACTCATTTAAATAAATTTGTGAAACAATCAGGCTTTTGAGAACCTCACTTTGATGGTGAGATAGGATGGAATTGGGCATAGTTGTCTCCAGAGAAGAGGTTAATTTTTCTTGTGATTTAGAAGTCAAATGGCATGCATCCAAATCATTTTGAGAGATTCCCCAAGCAAAATATGGGCCAATCTAGAGTTGGTTTAATTTCTTCAGGATGCTTCTTTCCTACCTATAAATACCTCAAAGTGGGTTTGCAAATTCTAAACATTCTCTCAGGATTGTAGGAAAGAATGAGGAGAAGAATGAAAAATTGCTTAGCCCTTGATGACTATGATGGATTATTAAACAGGTAAATAAAAATGTTCATCATTTCTCTATCATTTCCACACCCTTACACCCTAATAAGGAACATGAAGCAGGGCTTGGCTTGGGGAAGGCAACATGGCATCTGTCAAGAGCAATGGTAGTTGTACCAGCACCTTCAGATCAGTCCCACCCAGTTCCTCAAACTAGCTGGATAATTTCAGAAGCCTTATCACCTCCAGTGGAATTTCCCGACTTACTCATTATGCCCAGTGAGATATAGCGCTTCCTTATTCCACTAGACGGAGGGCTTTCCTTCCACCTTGATCCTACTCTTCTCATTCAAAACTTCCACTGCTGGCTGGGTCCTGTTACAAAGCTATCAGATAATTGGAACCCTTTAACTGCTGGTTACTCCCACCCTGCCAATCCCGTAGATCTAGTGAGCTAACCCTCTATATGTATGCTACTGAGATCCAGCTCGGCCTCGTGATTGAGTCATCAGCAAAATTTGGAGCCAGATTGTTGGGTTCAAATTCTGACTCTGCTATTGGTAGCTGAGTGATCTTGGGCATGCCACTTAACCTCTCTGAAATTGTTTCCTCGTGGGGAAAAGAATGAATGTAGTAATTGTGTGTTACTTGCATGGGTGCATGAGAATAATATCCAGTAACATATATATAGCAACTTTTGAGCATATAAAAGATGATATAATTATACATATAACTTTTGCTGCAGAATTCATCATTACTAATGTTATCTACTAGAACTTGGTCACTGTTAACATCATTATTCACTATCATTAATATTTATTAGAAATTATCTTTTTTAGCACACCACTGTTTTCACTATGATGGATTTTATCTTTCTAAGTTAGGTGGTCCCTGCCTGGGGTCAGGACCACTCTGCTGTCCCTTTAGCACAAGCATTTCTGCCTGGGAGGAGACAGCTGCCAGGGGCACCTTGCAGAACAATCGCCAGATGGCAGCGTCACACTAATCACGAAACCCGGGAGCTGGGGGCCCTGCCAAGAGCCTCTGGAACTGCTAAAATTAGTAAGAAAAGTCAAACCGAGGGGCTGTGTGTTTTTCTGGCCTGTTTTGGTAGTAAAAGCTTCTGAATCCTAAGTGGAAAGTGTTACATTTAACAGACTCCAACTTTATAGAGATGCAGGGGAAAAAAAGCCTATGGAATTGGAAACATTAGATGGCGGGATATGGGGAGAGGAAGAAAGAGAGAAGGGGTTTGGAGAGACGTGGCATCTGCTGGAGTTATGGAGAGCAAGAGAAATGGCTCAAGGGTGGGCCACGGTGGCTCAGCAGGCAAGAATGCTTGCCTGCCATGCCAGAGGACCCGGGTTCGATTCCCGGTGCCTGCCCATGTTAAAAAAAAAAAAAGAGAAATGGTTCGAGTTTGACTCTTTGGGATTGAGTATCTTCCCCTACCCATTCTACTCTACCTATTCCACTGCCAAGTTCTTCTCTATTTTGTTCTACCAATGGTAGAAAATCCTGTGACAGTTTCTGGTGAAGTCAAGCCACAGAAGCAATTATCTTAGAATTGAATTGGATATTACAAATTATGCACTTAAGTGCCAAGGAGCTGGACAGGTAGCATAACTATGTGTGAAACAACTAGGATTCAAGACGATAGGAAGTACTGTGGACTGTTTTGGACTACCGAGTGTATGACTCCCAAAGGCATTTAAAAAACTAATTTTACATGCTTTGTAGAACAAACAAAAGTTCGCTATGGGCCACCATCAGGCCACAGGCCATGAGGTTGGAAACCAGGATGATGCTACCCGCCATCCAAATGTAGGAAGTTCTTCTAGAACATTCCTTGTAGACAGTCATGTAGGTAGTGCTTACACACTTCTGGTGAAAGGGAACTTACTGTTTATGTAGTCAAGGTAAGATTGCATCTTTTAGATAATGCTTCCTTATATTGTGACAAGTCTACTTCAGCATTTTCTATCTATTGGTCATAACTCTGTACCGTGGAGGAATATAGAACACGTCTAATCCCTTTTCCTCAAGGCAGCTCCCAGGTCCTCTCCAGGCTTCTCAGGTTAAATCTCACCAGAACCTTTAAATCAGCCCTCACACAGCAGTCTCCAGGCCATTTGCATGCTTGGCCTTGCAAATTTGAATAAACTCTTATTTAACAATGCTTGCCATAAAATCTGGCAGATTAGATTCAATCCTGAGACCTGGTCTGTCCAGCATCATAGAGAGAGGGACTCTCTTCTCCTATTCTGGAACTCTTCATTTCCATCCCTGCAGCCTGAGCTTGGCTCAGCTTAGTCAGACATTGAGTCACAATGTTGGGCGATACTGAGATCAGTCTCTAGTTTGAAATTAAGAAATAAATATTTTAGCTCCAAATGAATCATTTAATTTGTATCTGTGTAAAGTTTGATCTAAGTAATTTAGGACCTTGGTTCCAACCTGTCAGGGATAGTTTTTATTTCCATTCTGAAATCTAGCTGTGTTATCTATGGCTTCAATAAACATCCTTGCTAGGTGGACAGGTCATGTCAATATTCTGAATAGAATAGGCCAAAGAAAGAGTGCTCCACTGGAAACCTTATTCCTTGTCTAACAAATGTTCCTCAGGCCCCTACAGGGACCACAGGGTTCTAAATTACTCCACAGAGAGTGTCAGCAAATCTACTTTGTCCTCATGAAGCTCATGTTTTTTTTGACTCTGATCATAGAACTGAAGAAAGGCTGAGAATAATCATGGTTGTGGAAAACATTCCTGAAGCAATTTAATTCTTCCTTCTATGTCAGAAGCCTTAGGCAGAAGAGTGTTTAATCCTATAAAGATTTCTGCATAATGTTTTGATAACTTCCTTTAATGCCTTGTTGTCATTTTTATTTCAAGCTCCTATAGTATGGAAATACTCTTTCTCTTTTTTTATTTTTTTTACTGCTCTAAGTTAAGCAGTTTCTCTTGTTATTTCTCTAGTCAGAAAATATTCATCATTACAAAAATAAAAAGCTGCTTCTCTAAAATTAACTTCTTTTAAGCTTAATATCCTTAATTGCTTTTTAGTATTATAAAAGTAATGCTTGGTGATGAAGTAAATTTGGAAAACGAAAACTAAGAGAATAAAATAATCTATAATCCAATTATGCAGAGAAAATTACTGTAATATTGCTATGCATTTCAATATATTTTCTTTGTGCACATGTGTATGTGTGTGTTTATAAAATAAAAATCATTCCATATGCATTTCATAAATATATTGTGAATTTTTTTTTTACCTTTAAATATTCCTAAAGAATAGATCAGAAAATGGTGTATGGATGGACCTATATTTGGATCTTTATAGCTTCTGATATAGAGTAATGCAATGAATATTCTTAAACATAAAACTTGTGGTTTTTATGTTTATAATAAGTGTAGAACTGGGAGTGTAGAATTTTATGGCTATAGAAACAGCATCAAATTTCTAAGGATGTTCAAACGGGTCACAGGGTTTCCCCGTGTTTTTTGAGAGCTCAACAAACAAATTTTTAATCTTTGCCAATTTGAGAGCTGAAAAATGTTCATTTTAATTTTTGTTTATTTGACTAAATAACTGAGGTTGAAATACTGAATTTAGTTTATAATTTGTGTGTGTATGTGTGTTTGTGAGCACATGCAATTGTGCTACTTCTTCGAATGAAATGAATTAGAATTTTAATCCAATTAAATATTTTTGAAATAGAACTAAAGATTGAATAGGTTTCTCTCTTTTCTCATATGCAGGTTGTAAAGCCCATATGGTGTCACACCCTCAAAAATTTAAAAGACCTCAGCCATGAAAACATTATACATAATGAATCTTAAAAGATGAAACTCTTTGACAAAATTTTTAATTTCTTCAATAGTTGTTGCTATCTCAGGATTCCTACTTCTTGAGCTAATTCTAATTAAAAGATTTTCTAATGTGTTTTAAAACTTATTTTCTAATGTCATAAGAACAAATAATGAATTTATATTCAGTCTATATTCTCTAAAAAGGGAAAAGACTCCTTGGCCTTATTTCATAAATTTTTGTATTATTGTTTTTTCTTGAATTTTACTCTTTCTAATAATATTATAATTCTTTGTTTGTTTGTTTGTTTCTTTGCATTCACATGTTTTGGTACATTTTTGTCCATTCACTTTGCCTTTAACTTTTTTTTTACTTATTTTAAATGTGGCTAAATTTTTTTACATTACAGTTGAGTCTTTTCCTTTGTTGGGGCCATTTATTTCATGCATAACTCTTTATAAGACACACATTTGGTCTTATTTTTGAAATTTTATGCTATCCATTTTTCTAACTGTGATTGTGTAGTATAAACATGTAGCGCACTTTCCCTCCTATTTGGAAAAGAAGCATCACTAATTGTCCCTAAAAGTGTTTTCTAATGAGTTGGGGTTCAGACCCAGAATCTTTCTCAGTTCAGCATTATTACTGCCTAGTACTAATTAATCAGAATTGGGACATAGTTTAAAATCTATTCTGCCATCCTACTGCTGTATTAATAAAGATCATTAATTTCGCATTGAAGCAGACCTGGTTTTGAACTGTATCATAAATAGCTACCTCAGAGACTTAAAAACAATAAATGAGATAATGTAAACACTTAGCCTAGTGCCTGTCATTCAATATTTGGTGGTATTACTAACATGATTAATATTTAATGCTTATTTTTTGCCAAGTGGACTATATTTTCTTTGATTGCTTTGTTTCCTTTGGGAATTTAGGAGGGACAAACTTGTTTTTAAATTTAATCAGTAGTAACTTAAAAAATTCAAACCTATTTGAAACTATATAGTTATCAGCATCAAGAATTTAAAAGTATCTATTGATGCCTCAACTAATTCGTATGTGTTGACAATTTTACTTTCTTCTACCGCTCAGTTTTCTGTGATATCCTGTAGGTTTTTAGATGCAGGATATCGTTTTATGTTTCTCCTGTTTTAAGAATTTTCGTGATATCTGCATAATGTCTGTATAGCTTACAGCAATCTGTAGACTTTGCCTTGCCCATCCTCTTGAACAGGACTTCCTCATTCAGTCAGCTGTGGACATCTTTGACATTTCTTTTTCAGGAAGCAAATATGCATGCTCTACTTCCTGAGCCTTTGCTTATCTGAAATGTTGCTTTCGCAAATACATGAAAACTTGAAAGGGTATAGAATTCTTGTTATAAACGCAACCGATATGCCTCCACTTTCTTCAGGCATCTAATATGAGGACGTTGACGGAAAAGCGAACAAGAGTAAAAGTAAGAGGCAGTGGTCCCGTGCTCTGCCATTCTTTAGCTCACCCTGCTTCCTTCCACCCTGTAAACAACTGTCATACCAACACACTACCTTAAAGATTGTCGAAATGGATATTGTCGAAATGGATACTTTTGAGCAATACATCTCTCCCCGTTTCCCCTTCCTGCAAAATCTTTGATTCTGGCTAGTGGGAGGAAAAGAGGCCAGTGTGCGTAGAGCTCAGTAGTATGACATAATCAGGGTTTTGGTCATGTAGGATCTTGGAGGAGACGAGTGTGAACCCATTTGTAAACAGGACCTTTGAAGGTATTATGAATAGTTAAGGTATAGACTCATTTGTGAATAGGCTCTTCGAAGATCCCATTTAGATGAAGCTAAATTAATCAGGGCAGGCTTTAATCCATATAACTGGAATCCTTATAAATAAAGGAACTTCAGGGGAGCCAGTTGGGTGCTGGTGATTTTCCATTTGTCCTCCCTTGCCTCCTTGCCTCACTCTGGTCTTTCTCTGTCCTCCAAACTCTGCTCTAGACTTTCGCTTGTGTTCAGTTAATGGGAGGTGCCAGTAGGACTAAGAGATTGAAGGGCAGGAGAAAGAGCCTTTATGATCTATAAATAGTACAATGCAAACAAAAATATATTTGAAAAACTTAATTTCTACCTAGTAGCATCATATCAGTTATGGCAACTTGAAATGTTATCAGTGACACTGTACCACTTATAAGGTCACATTCCCAAACTTAAAACATGAATGTGGTCTCTAGGTGGTTGATTTCAAATTGACTTTTCAAAGACAGTAAATGACAAAGTTGGCCTAACTTCAAACAACAATTTCAGTATCTTTAGTCGTGTAAAGTATACTCCACTGCTTTATGCAATACTATGATTCTTTTTTTCTGGACTTTGTTCTTGCAAAAGGAAAACCAGAAGATGCATGCATAGTAACAGATTTTGAGGCTGAGTTCTTTTTTTTCTCAGTAGAACATGTTTTTGCCAAGTTTACAACCCACTTGAACTTCTGTCTCTTCTTTGATTTTAGAAGCAACTTGGGCTCATTTTAACATTGAAAGAGCATAGATTTAGCCATACCAAAAGAAGTCTTAACAAAGTTTGCTGAAGGTTTTTATCATTACCAAATATCAGTAAATAAAGAGCCTTCCTATTAACATCCAATGATGCTGAATCTGAAATATATTATTTTTATTTTAGTTGAGATCACTTTATTTTTTTACTTAGCACTTATAAAATAACTTTATAAAGGAAAAAAATTAAAGACATTCAATGAGAAGCTGTCTAATCTTTTAAGTAAAGTTATAGGTAGAGTGCTATTTATAAACCCACGTGTTCATTCATTTTTTCAGCATATATATTTTTGAGTTGTTTGCTATGTGAGAGGCACTGAGGTAAATTCTGGGGGGTTATGAGAAATTAGACATTATCCCTACTGCCAAAATGCTTACATTTTAGTGGATTTACCTGCTTGAAATGCAACTTTACACATCTGGTTTGAACAAAGAATACACGATAAACACATTACACAGACAACTGGTTAATTATAAAATAATCAGAATTGAAAATTCAGAACTGAGAGTCCTAGGTCTGGCTTTGTCACTAATTATCTTTGGCACCTAAAACAAATCACTAACCTCATGGGCCTTTCTTTCCTTGCATGTAAAGTATGAGGGTTGGCTTAGAAATGTAGTCATTAAGGAATCCATTTTATAATGTTGAAAATGTGGTAGCCTCAAAATAGCCATAATCCCTCCAAATACCCAACATGTGTATGAATATTGACTCAACATGGACCAGTGGACTCTCTGGAGACAGAAAGAGGACACCTTGTATGTATTTACAGACACAAAATTGGAAGAGGACTAGAGCTATCTTAGAAAGGCTCACAAAAATGTTATGATTAATTTATACAGAGTAATGGTAAAGTGAGTATGTTTTAGGAATTGGAAGAAGACAAGGGTAAATGCTGAGTCAGGGAGGGATTTCCTTTCTCAGACATACAATCAGCCAATGAGTAAGTAGGTCTTACATGGTAAATCCTGAGATGCTTTGTGTCACCCACTTCCTTATGGTACCTGTGATAAATTGTTCTATCCATTTGGCTTCTTATAGAATGCAATCTGCATCAGCATAGTTCACCTTGCAGTTCTGGTTGTTAGGTTATTCACAGCATAGGGCGGGATCTGTGATTTGGAGTCAGGCAGATCTGGGTTTTATCCAGATGCTGATACTTGAACAAGTTACTTAATCTTTATGAACCTTGGTTTCCTCATTTATAAATTAGAAATAGTTGTAGATAAGTCCTATACTACTCAATTTAAGGTAGGAAGTTTTGAAACTTGGCCTTTCTTGGACTCCTTTTGCTTTCTAGACTCAAAGCCTTTATTAACCTCATTTCTGCCTTCTCCAAGGAGAAGGGCCTCCTGGTAGCACTTTATCTTGGAATCAGGCAATGGATGAGCAAAGAACTATTCTGTACCTTCCCTTCCTTTACCAAAAGATTCATGAAACTTGGCTGCCAAGAGTTGGAAACAGCCAGATGCGTCTGGAACTTTAATAGACTAATTAGCAGTGTGATGTGTCAGAAGAAAAGCACAAGAGGTGAATGCCCCACAGAATAACTTGAACTTGTGTCCTTTGGATTTCCCATGAACAGCCGTAACTGTTTATTATGGAGATTGGTTGTGTTGTGGTGGGGGTTGGGGGAGGTAGAAGGGCTTGGATGAAGGTTGGAGAAGATACACACAAAGTGGAAAATATCCTAATCTGTGTAAGTTTAGGGAAATGGTTACAACTTGGGTCTGGGGTGATAAACCTCACAGTCCTTGCTCCTGAAACACTGGTGACACTGACTGGTGGGCATCAAGAGGGCTTATTGTTTCCTGAGGGTCAGAGAGCCAGGTGGCCTCTGCCTTCTCTTTGCTCCCTTAGGATTCAAGGGAGGCCACAACCACCAGGAAATGTCAGAAGAGTGTGTGTAAGCTCTCTCTCTTATATATATATAATACATATAATTGTGCTTCTTTTCCTACCATTTCTCTTGCTACGGACAAAAAACTTTTATTTTCTTTTTCTGTGGCAATTTGTAGTATTAGAAGGAAATCTAAACACTTCCTTCTGAATAAGTAAAATATTTTCTTCTGAAATTCAAATATCTTCCAAATATTTCTCTACATGGCCTCAATAAAATTTACAGAATTAACTTTAGGTAGGGCAGTGTCCCTAAAGTATTGCAGGGTAAGGGGGTGGTGGTGGTACAAAAATTATAGCCAAAAAGCTACAAAATATTATAGTGATTTTTTTGTAAACTTTTTTTATTGTATAGTGATTTTTTTTCCTTTGGAAAATGGAACACATTATCATTTAGAAGGTACTAAAGGCCACTGAAAATGGGGGAGACCTATCAGAATTTGTTTCCTCTTAAAAAATTTTGCCCAAACTCTAATAACTCTACTTACAATGGCAATTTTTTCACAAAAAGCAAGATAGTTTTTATTTTATGTCAATATGCATGTTGTTTTAATTAAGTTGTTGGGTGGTCTGGTTACTATTTCAAATCCTTCTCTTAGCATCACTTAGGAATGCTTATCCACTACACAGAGGCATGGTATCTTTGGCAATCTAAAACTTAAGACCTACTTTTACCATAGATGATTAACGAGATACATGTTATTGAGAAACTCATTTACATTAACCACCCTCTATCTAACAAGGTCTCTTATTTTGGAATTGTTGGTGTTAGGGCCATTCTAATCAAGGCAGTTCTTTAAATCTACTGAGGTTATGGACAG
Organism: Myrmecophaga tridactyla; assembly: GCA_004026745.1. NCBI lineage: Eukaryota > Metazoa > Chordata > Mammalia > Pilosa > Myrmecophagidae > Myrmecophaga > Myrmecophaga tridactyla. The sequence goes on from PVIY010030172.1 coordinate 24,252, forward strand.
TGATAATAGGATCTTCCATTCCTCCACGCTTTTTTTTTTTCCCTGGAAATGCTTTTAAAATTGAACAAGTTGAGAGACAAATTGTACGGGGACCAGCTCACCTACCCCTGATGTGCAACCATCTCTGGGGCAGCTTTCTCCAGCTGGTTACCTCCTCACAGTGATGCCTTGGAGAAGTGAGTTAAAAAGGAGAGAAGAATGTCACTTGGAATGTGCAGGGGTTCTGAGAAAGAGCATATATAAATGTCCAGATTGGAATATGACAGGACAAGAGCACCATACCCCCAAACAACCAAGATTAAAATCATTCTTTGGGCGGGCCACGGTGGCTCAGCAGGTAAGAATGCTTCCCTGCCATGCCCGAGGACCTGGGTTCGATTCCCGGTGCCTGCCCATGTTAAAAAAAAAAAATCATTCTTTTAATAAATGGAGCACTGGGGTCTGGGAAGGCAAAAAGTAGGCATGAAGGCAAAAAGTAGGCAGGGAGGGGGGAGGTTTGGGGGTCTGCCAATTGTTGAAAGACAATTTAACATTTTTATGCTGCCAACATATGAATTTTAGAAACCCCTTTTGGCGTTATATTTTTTGTCTAATTCACTTGTGCATAATCCTCATGCTGCTTCCTGCTTTTTTACAGAGGAAATCAGTAAAAGGCCACTGAAAACTATTCTTCCGACTATCTCAGGAGTCTACTGTGTGATTTAAGGTACTAGTTATTTTCAAAGCTAAAATGACAAATCATGCCTGTGGAATGAATGAGATAGATGGAAAAACTGAACCCAAGAGATATCTTTGGGATTAGAGGGAAGGGTATGTTTATGAACAGGTTACTTCCTTCTCTCTCTGTTCCCACTTCCCTGCTGTTTTTCCTGGGAACACTTCCTAATGAATCACTTCATAACAAAACTCTAACCAAGGCTCACTTCTGGGGAACCCAATCTAAGACAAGGAGTAAGGATGATTCATAATTGAATTGTAAAGCCTACATGTTTAAAAACCTAATTATTGAAAACAATCAGCACGTATATGTAAATATCTATTACTAGGCTCTGAACAGATAACTATAAATTCAAATAAAAGATAAATTAGCAATTATATAAACTTAAAAGTCAAGAATAGCCACAATTGGAAACCAATTCAAGATATACTATTGATGTATCAATACCAAACCATATTTCTTGAAAAGTACAAGAATTCCACTGGTGTACATGTCTATATGTGCAGAAGGACTCTTATAACATTGTCAAAGCATTTTATAGTAGCCAGACTTAGCAGAACACTGGATTAGAATTTTTAGTAAATTCTATGAACACACCACTTGGATAGCCTCTTGTAAGTCACTTAATGTGTTACTAGTAATACACTTGTTCATATTTGAAAAATGGAAATCAATGGAATTACATGCATTTTTCTCATAGGAACCAAGGAAAGGATTTCCATTTTTTAATCAGTTAGTTCATTTTGATTAAGAGAGTATCAATGACTACTGAGCTGCTCTTCATGTTTTTGTCCATAGATGTGGCCTAAGAAACTTTGCAAATGACTTCACAGGATGAATTCACAGTAGTAATAATAGTTCTGATAACTAACATTTACTGCTCACTATTATTATTCTTTGCACTCTGTACACATGGTCACTAATACCCACAACAGCAAAGCTGGGAACTCTGAGATCTGTGAGCCTCAAATAACATACCGTAGGCCACGCAGGTGATAATTGGAAGAGCTAATATTCAAATCCATGTCTGACCCTCTATGCGTGCTTTTTCCATTAAACATGGATATCAAATATTTGGTTTTTCACTGGTCATACATGCATGTCCAAAGAAGAAATGAGAACATATTAGCATTATGGGTTTAGGGAACCTATATGACTTTATTTTTGAAGGGCTGAATTCTGGATGATGGTGGCTTCTAAACTTTTGCTAATATATATTTCTTGAAGCCACTTTTATTCTTGTTAAGATAACTAATGAGCCTAAATTTAATTCTCAAGTCTATTTAGCCTAGGTTACATTCTCAAGCCTACAAGTTGCAGCTGAAAAATAAATATCTTTTTAGTCCTTTGGTTGGTGCTGATGAATGAAGACTGGACCCCCAGTAAAGTATGGTATTTGTTCCTAGGATTGAACCCCAGGGAACAAGAAAGGTTCCTTCAGACCTGAACGCATAAACAGGGCTCTTGAGTCAGGAGTTTTTTCAGTGGTTTTTTTTGAAGTAAGTTTCATAAAAAAATGAGCAACTATTCTAAAATCCAATGATAAGGGAGTTCAATAGTCTTTCAGAGAACCTTTCCCAACCATCCAATATAAAATAGCTCCCTGAACCAGGTCACTCTATACTACATTACTCCTTTTAATTTTTTTCATAATCTTTAATATCATCTGAAATTCTCTTACACATTTGTTAATTCACTCATTCAATAAATGAATTCCATAAATAATTATTGAGCACCCATTAAGTGCCAGGGGTTGTTCTAAGAATCTAGGCATAGAGTATTAGACAAAACGGATAAAATCTCTGTTCTCATGGAGCCTATATCCCTTTAATTGTGTTCTCCTCCTTTATAGAGGATTTATCTGTGTTATCTATAACTCTGGATACATAATGGTTGCTCAATTAATATTTATTAAATTACTAGAATAAGTATAAATCCAGAATATTTCATGCAGAATTATTTCTTTAATAAGCAAGTAAGTTAAAGTTGAGTTACACCTTCCATTCCTTCTGCTTCTCTGAAAGGAAAGATAACTAGCTCCATCTTTCTCCTGTAAGGCTTAATTTTATTGGAAAGCATTTATGGAGTGATCTCTCTAACCTCCTTTTTTAGGTGCTTAAGAAGATATTGGATGTTGTATAGGGATTTTAAACACTGGATGATGTTGACTAAATGACAACCTAACATTCATGGTATCTGGGGTCAAGGTATCTTGGGTAGTATAGTGGAGAATTTTAATGTAGGTGACCTAGATTCAAATCTCAAGCTGAGAATTATCCATACTGACTGGTTGTTCTGGTGCAACTACTCTGGGTCGAAGTTCAGCATCTGAAAAATATGGATAATCCTGACTGAGCTATCACATAGGTGACCTTAAGGAAAAAAAAAATGTGAGCTAGAGAATACTGAATCTCTTATTGATGGCAAGAATGACACAAACATAATTTAATATTATTATGCTATATAGAAGGCAAGAATGAGTCAAAATGATATCTGCATTGCTGAGAAGCTGCCTTCTTCAAAAAGATCCAGAAGGCTGTTGGGGATGCATCATAAATATAACCACAAGGTCTGGTGCTAGGCTGAAACAGAACAGACTGCTGATCATATGGAGATTTAAAGAAGGGTTGGTTTTACTCCAAAATATAAATTCTTCTGGTCTGACTTACTACCTGACATTCTAGTATTAGAAAAATGAAAACCCATTGCTTTTTGAGTAACAAAATAAACATAGACTCTGGGATAAAATTTTAGAATGAGCACATCTATTTTTATTTACAAATATCCTACTAAAACCACTGTAAAGCATTTTTAATTAAAAGGACATCCAGGGAGGGCAGGCCATAGTAGCTCAGTGGCAGAGTTCTCACTTGTCATGCCAGAGACCCGGGTTCAATTCCCGGTGCTGGCCCATGCAAAAAAAAAACCAAAAGGACATCCAGAGAGAGAATCAATTGTGGAATAGCAGAGTAAGAACCTCCCCAAATCCATTCTTCCATAACATTAAAAGAATATTAGCATTAGTAGTCAAAATCAACTTTTTTAGAACTCTAGAAATTAACCAAAGTTTGCAATAATGTGAAGAACATGTATTCAAGAAAAAAATTGCTTAATTTCAATAAGAAGAGTGAGCTTTGTGGCATTTTAACTTGTTCTATTCTCATTAACCTCTGCCCAGCTCTGTTTTAGCCTTGAAAACTGGCAGCCTCAGACAATGGTAGGTATGAAAAACAGAAGTCTAGCAGTTACTGGAGGAGCCAGAAAGGGTTAAAACTCTCCCCTAAAACTTCATAGTAGGGAAATGCCACTATTTGACCACTCTGGAAGTTCTCTGGGAAAGCCCCACTCACTGAGCTTGTCTTTATTTAACCAGAATCACATCTCACTCAGTGAGTAACAGTCTTAGAGCATTTGTCAAAAACAGTCATCAGTAATTGTTTAACTTGCAGCTGTCTGAGATGGTGCTATCAGTTGGGGAATACAAGAAGCTGACAACAAAACAAAACAAAAGGAAAACTGGGGAATGGGTGCCCATAGGTGATTTTGAATAGCCCCAGCATATTCCTGAGGATCCAGAAGGCTGGGAAGATGTTGTGTGCATGCCAGGAAGTATCCTTTATCTGACGGTCATGTTCTGTATGAGCAATGAAACAGAGTTGTAGACAGTTGGATCACAGAAGGCATGCCCCAATACACGAACAGAGCCCCAAATGGGAAATGGCAAATCTTCAAAGCATTTAAGGAAATATCTGTCTAGTTATTAACTGACCACTAAGCTATCTGAGAAGAAACTTCAATGGCCACATGTGAAAAATAACACAGAGTTCACAGAATTAATTCAAGCAAATCACTATGAAAAACAAACAGAAACAACAAAAACAACAATATCAGCAACAATGGACATTAGGGGGTACCTGAGCACAAGAGTTGTCATATTATATTATTTTAATTGACCAGTTTTCAACAAACAATTGTAAGAAATGCAATGAAAACAGGAAAGCATGGTCCATATATAGGAAAAAAGTAGTCAATAAAAGCTATCCTTGTTAGAGTCAGGATATTGGACTCACTAGACAAAATCATGAAATCAGGCATTATAAAATATGATAAAAGAACTAAGGAAATCATGTTGAAAGAATTATAGCATGAGTACAATGCTTCATCAAATAGAGAACATCAATAAAGAGAGATTTGAAAAAAGAACCAAGTAGATAGTCTGTAGTTGTTCCCAATGTCTGTCCATGTTAAAAAAAAAAAGAAAAAAAGGAAGGAAGGAAGGAAGGAAGGAAGAAAGAAAAAAAGAGAAAGAAAGAAAGAAAGAAAGAAAGAAAGAAAGAAAGAAAGAAAGAAAGAAAGAAAGAAAGAAAGAAAGAAAGAAAGAAGGAAAGAAAGAAAAGTACAGTCACTGAAATTTAAAAAAAAACACTTCAGGTATTCAACATCAGATTTTAGCTGGCACAAGGAAGAAGCAGCAGACTAGAAGATAGGTCAATTGATGTTATCCAGCTTAAGGAGTGACAGAATCTAATGAAGAAAAATCAATGGAGCAATTGATACCTGTAGGACACATAATGGGAGTTCAAGATGGAAAAGAGAAAAAGGGTCCAAAAGAAGATTTCAAGAAATAATGAGGAAGAGACATTTGGGAAGATGGTGGCTTAGCAAGGTGTGGCATTTAGTTTGTCTTCCAGAACAGCTACTAAATAACCAGGAACAATACAGAACAACTCCTGGGGCCACAACAGTGACCAAATACACAGCTTACCCTAGTCTGGACCAGCTGGACCAGCTGCGAGCCCCCCCAGAACTGTGAATTCCCCAAGCCATGGTGGCTGATGACCCATCCCCACAGATTGCTTCCCAGAGGGGAAAGGAAAGGGACTTTACCAGCAGCAGGGGCTGAGCACAACTAAGCTTCAAGTGTGGAATTAATTCACAAATTCTGGCTACTAAAAATAGGCCCCCAGCTCAGGTGAACCTGGTCAAAGAGGAGGTCACTGCTTTTTGCCCCACTGCTAAGGGGGCAGGACTGATGGAAAAAGAAAAAAAATAAAACAGAGGTTTTTATGGCTATGTTTTTATGGAGGCTTGGCTGCCCTTGGATACAGCAACAGGGCTTGTCAGGTTGCAACTGACATAGCAGAGCATAAGCAGAAACAAGCTTCTTTGAGGGCTTGTCTGGAGCCAATGCCTTCCCCAGGGGAGGGTGAGACCCAACTAAGGTGGAATCCCTCCCTTAAGGAATTCAGACACAGGGGCTTGGTAATTTGAAGCTATTAAAACTGCCTACAACCCCTCCTCTGTCTCCACCATGCCCCCAGCAGGGAGAGTCGGCCAAAGTTGAAGGTACTGCATCATCTTATGCTGGTAGGACCTGCAGGCAGACAAGAGCCACATACTGGGCAGGATAAGAAAAACAGAGTCCAGAGACTTCACAGGAAAGTCTTTCAATCTGCTGGGTCTCACCCTCAGGGAAAACTGATGCAGATGACTCTTTCCTCCTGATAGGAAGTGGGAAAATCTGGCTGGATTCTATAATACCTAAGTAGACACTCCTAAGGGTAAGGGGAAAAAGGGACCATACAGGCAGGGCAAGAAACAGAAAACAAAAACTGAAAAATACTCTTCTGTTAAACAAAACCTAAGCTAGTGGTCCAGATAAAGCTGAACTGAATGTCAAAGAACAGACAAACAACAAATTTATCCAGCAAGAAAACCTTAGGTAAAAGAATTGAAAATGATCTCTAGAATAAACTAATTAAGGTAATTAAATGCCTAGACGCCAGGAAAAAATAACAACTCACACTAGGAAAATTGAATATATGGCCTAGTCAAAGGAACAAACCAACAATTCAAATGAGCTACAGGAGTTGAAGCAATTAATTCAAAATGTATGAACAGACATAGAAAACCTCATCAAAAATCAAGTCAACGAATTGAGGGAGGATATAAAGATGGCAAGGAATGAACAAAAAGAAGAAATTGAAAGTCTGAAAAAACAAATCACAGAAATTATGGGAATGAAAAGGCACAGTAGAAGAGATAAAAAAAAACAATGGAAACCTACAATGCTAGATTTTAAGAGGCAGAAGTTAGGATTAGTGAACTGGAGGATGGAACATCTGAAATCTGACAAGCAAAAGAAAATATAGGGAAAAAAATGGAAAAATATGAGCAGAGACTCAGGGAATTGAATGACAATATGAAGCACATGAATATATGTGTCGTAGGTGTCCCAGAAGGAGAAGATAAGACAAAAAGAGGAGAGAAACTAATGGAGGAA